>JAJJWX010000477.1:0-91044 GCA_023529315.1 Papaver bracteatum | reverse complement strand
AAACATTTCTGAAATTTGAATAGTAAATTGTCGTTTAAATCTTTGAAGTTTATTTGATTTCCAATAGATTTCTATAGAATCTTAATAAGGGTGTAGTGTGGGAATTCCTGCAACTACAAACTTATTATTGTTTTTGTAGTTTAGGGGTTGCCTTGGAAGTTATCCGGCGATGATTTTGGTTCTCAGATATCGCACCAGATTTCAAGGCGAAATATCAATTATCATTAATTTCTGAAAACTAAAAATTTCCATCGAGCTGGCTCTAATTGTGATAGCTGGAGTTTTTTCTATGAACTAATCAAGTGAAAAATATAATTTTCCTTGCCTCTTTCTAAGTTGAGAGATCGAGCTTTCATAGTATTCAAATATGAACACCTATTTCTAGTGAAAGACCCAACTTTCACTATATTTTCATGTAAAAATTCTATCTATCATCTACTTCATAGTGAAAGATCCAACTTTCTTACAACATGATGTTTCATGAAGTTATAACAGCAATACCTAAGTGATATTGGATGATAGATAGTATTTGCATTTAAGTATACCATAAATAGATTTTCATGGCCTCTTCTTAATTATTTTGTACTTATTAGACACAATACTTAACAAAACAGGATTCTACCGTACCTTTCCAAGGAAGAAAAAGATAAGTATCGCACTACTACCAATGGTCTCACATGAGTACAAAATAGTTGTCAAATAATCATTTAATAATACCCATCCCAATTCAAGCAGCCAATATTAAGGTGATCCGCTATTTTCTCAAAGACTTAAAACAGATAGGGAAGCCAAGTACGTACCACACACGGTAAGATAGGTTAAAACTAGTTTACCGAAGCGCATTTATAGGTTAAAAATAATTGACCGGAGATAATGGGAAGATATATCCGGAGATATTTCTGTTCATCAACCACTTGACCGTAAAATATGGATTGTATTTTTTGAATAAATTAGTTTAGTCAAATTGAATAAAAATGTTAATTTAGTCATACGTAAAATATAAAAATCTAGATTCAATCTAAAACTAGCAATCCCAACCGTAGATTTTATTTTTTGGGCTATACATATATATAATCTTACAAAAAATCTTAACGGACCGAGTAAAAAAAAAACTAAAAGAAAACCGCCTCTCACAAAACAGCCCCCTGCATATCTACCGAGGGAAAAAACATTGTGTGAGAGTCGGTTTTCTCGTGGTTTATTTTACTCGGTTTGTTAAGAACTACTCATAATCTTAATGACGAGTTTCTAGAAGAGAGAGGAACTGAAATTGGGTTCCAATATTCGTATACTAAATTGCATCTCCCACATCCAATACATTAACCAAAATTATTATTACAGATAAAAAAACAGCAGCAAAAGCACAGAACCCCTAACTTTCCGAATGCTCAATGTAATGCTTGATTTCCAGTATATTCTTCATTTTTTATTAATCAATAGAATTAGAAAGCGCACAAAACTTCCAACTTTGCGAATGCCCAAGAATCGTTCAATCTTCTATCTTAATACTTGTTAATAATTGTTAAAAACTTCAGTATACTTATCTTTATTCCTCGCATCTCCGGCAACAGTATCTTGCCTCCAATGGAAGGTAAATACATTTCTTCTTTGGTTTTTTTCTTTTGCAAGCATACTGTTTTAATGAAGTAATTGTTTTACTAATTTCTTCAATAGGCATGCAGTTAACCTCGGACACAACCTCACTTCACCTTATAGTTTCACATGGAGGATTGAGAAATTTTCTCATTGGTGGTTTCACACATTGTTAAGAATTTTGTTGAATTTATGAAAGTGCCCGATATTTATCACTTTTACATTGTTGTTTGATTTAGGCTAAAAAGATCAACTCAGATACCAAATATTACTATAAACCTTCCGTTGGAACATTGTGCGGTACGTGTTGCAAGCGACTTGAAGAAGTTAATGATGGATGAACACTGAAAACCCTGGAGAAATTTCCATTTGATCTTTCACATTCTTGAATTCGCTGTAAACCATATGGATCTATGGAAAACCGTGATAGTAACTTAAATTTCTTGTAAAATGAGAAGGAGACAGAAAATAGGGAGAAGAAAAGAGAGAGATTTCTTATTCATATGTATCATAGGCAAATATTAGAGCCTCTATTTATAGGCTAGACCTAGACACAAGGGCATCCCAGTAATAAACGAGATTCACCCTAGATATTCTTAACATAATTATACATTTATAACACTCCCCCTGATGACATTGTATCCAATCTAATTACAAACGTATTAGGAAAACTCAAGAGAGGAAAACCTGAAATTTTATAAGCATGTATAGACTCGAAACATTATTGGATACGCAAATGTTGCCTCGTTAGAACCTTGACAAGGAAAACCCAGTTGGACAAAACCTTGACGAAGGAAAAATAGTACAATGCGATAAAGTCCGGTGAATGCACGTTAATTTGATGATGGATCTCTCCCTAATAATACTTCAGTCAAATCTTGGCGTGCAAATCTTTGAGTCGAGACTTTCCAATTTTGAAGAACGAATTTCTTGAATGTTGGATATGGTTATTGAAGTCTTATTTTATGTTAGTCTTCTAATGATAGTGTTCTCGAGTCTCCACGCTTCTTTAAATTCATTGCGGACTTGATTCTTGGATTGTTAGCTTCTCAAAGATGATTTGCAGAAGTAGTTGATTTAATTTTTTCAACAGAGTGGCAATACGCAATTGCAGTACCATAGGTGTACAAATGTAGTCATATTATGGATCCTAATGATATCCAAATTCAAAGGGGATCCACCAAATAACCAAAATCTATACAACTCCCCCTTGGATGACCACCATGTTGAATTAATTTGCCTCACCAAAACTTTCCCGTAAAACCCAATGGGAAAAATTTTGGACGAAGGAAAAAGAGCACAAATATCAACATTTTTGAAAGAAAATTAAACGTCAACGAGATGTTGCCTCGTTAAAACCTTGTCAGGAAAACCACATGGGACAAAACCTGAAACGAATGAAAAATAGTACAACTTTTGACGTAAATTCACATAAGACAAGCATCAAATAAGAACTCTAGTCTATCTCAAAGAAGATTTTAAAGCTAGCATAATTCTAACTGCAGATTTAAGAAAAAGAAATAGAATTTATGCTGCTAAAGCATGGATTTTTGTGTTTTTAAGGACTCCTCAAGAGGTCCATAAAGTTGATAGCAACAACTAATTAATCCGGATTTTTGGTTTTGTACCAAATTTCTTAAAACACATAGAGGATTGTTCAACCTGACATAATCAAGTTAGATGGCTGGCTGAATATGTTCCCAACCACATTTCTTGTGTAAATGCAATACGTATCAACAATGAGTAGGAACCCTATGAATAGGAATACAGGAGACTAGCCCCACGAGTAGGAGAAGACATTGATAATGTACTCTTATCGGGTACGAATGAAAATCTTATCTAATCTAATCCAAGATTGTATTGTCTTTTCAAAAAATAAGCGATGATCCTCGATGAATCATAAAAATCTTTTTATATACTTATATACACTATTATAATGCAAAGAGCTCAAATAGGTGCTTTTTACAAAAATGACCATGTGCAGAAAAGCAAACCAAAAATTATTGGAGGATAAGTTTGTCAATTACTCAGCAATGACAGAAATGTAACTGCCACCTTTCTCGAACTTCGAAGAAAAGGTTTTCAAAATTCAAATTGGAATTCTTTTTTCTCTCATTTTTTTCATCCGCTATTCCTTTACGGAAGGGGGTGACTAAATACAACCCATAATTTAGTTATTTACAACCCTGGAAAAAATTTGTGAACCTTGTTGACGTGGGTAAACAAAACTTACACTTACCATTCTCCCTCACCAATATCCAAACACATGCCAATTTAATGAAGAATCCGATCTTTATAATCAACGTCAATCCAAATGATGACTTAACTATTTATAGTCCATTTAACCATGGTGTTCATGAACGCTCTCTAGTATAACGGGAGAACAAAAATCAAGGGCGACTTCCTGTGAGGTACTGTTCATTCTTCCATTCATGACCTTTTAATGATGATCATCATGTAATGGTACTTCAACTAGAGAGAATTTGATTTAAAAATCAGTAAGTGGGTATACCCATTTGATGTAGTGTTTGTGATTTACTAAAATAGTTGGGAATTTTGTTCTTCATATGAATTTTACATATCTACGATGGGTTATATGGGAAATATAAGGAGTATTTCGACCTCATGAGTTATCTCTTCTTCGTGATTTATAATAATCGTGATTTCTTATAATTATCGTTATTAGTTATTACAGTTCTAGCCGATCATAATGTTAACAGTCAGTTTCTAGGGTTTGGTGATCCAGTAAAAAAGATGAGATGATGAAGGCGAGTTTTGTATACCCACGTTAGAAAGGTTTCTGATATTTTGAAAGGGTTGTATTTAACTTTATGTGGGTTGTATTTAGTCTCCGCCTTACGGAATATGGGTCATTTGTCCAAATAATTTTAAAACATGGTTCTAATGGACAAGTAAAAATTAGTATGGGTGAAATGGATAAAAAAATAGCAAGGATGAAACTGGATTCATCATGGCTTAAACTTAAAAAATAGTGAGGATAAAACTGGATGCATCCTGATATAAATTAAAAATAAGAAAAAATATTTAAAAATGGGTAGGATGAAAATATTTACATCCTGACTATTTTTATATTTTTGTCCATTTAAACAGTATCAAAATCTAGATATTTTTTTCACCCAGAAATTGTTGATTTTGGTCTTTTAAACCAATTTTGTGATTCCTTTATCTCGGCCTCAAGATTCTTTCTCTTTTATCTCTTTCTCCAAATCTACGGATAAATGCAACAAGTCTTGATGTCCTTAATATAATCGGTGTGAATTAAATTGAATTCAATGTCCAACACAATCAACACGTGCACTTTGCTAGTAAAATACCAGCAAAATACCAGGTGAAAGACAAAATATTCACGTTCTATTAGTGCTTTAATAATTTTTCACATGAAGCATGCAACATTTACCTTTTTGGATTTTCCGAAATGTATTTTTTGTATATTTGGCACTAGATTTTTTTTTATGGTGAAATGTATTTTTTTGCACTGCCTGTGTAGATGCAATATGTTTTTTTGCAGTTCAGAATGAAATTCGCATGTGCAGCACCCCGTTAGCACAATATTTCTGATGATAGCACTTTAAAATTTTAAATAACAAGCCAAAAAATTATCTAAAATATGACATGGGTTGTGATATTGATGGGCTGACATGACTTTGATGTCGACATGAAAGTTCTAAAAAATTATTTGCACAAGAAACTGAAAGGAAAGTTGAATTGTTGAATTTCTTGAAATATACGGAAAGTCGATGTTGCAAATATTGCATAATTTAGTTGATCATGCAAAAAGAATTTTTCAAAGTTAAACCTGATCAAGTCTTACCTTCATTCAGTACAATGTCGCAATATTTTATTTTATTTTGGATACACAAAATTGGTTAAAAAGACCAAAATCAAAATTTCCTGGGTGAAAAGGACAGTGAGATTTAGATATTGTTTAAATGGACAAAAACTTAAAAATAGGCAGGATGTAACCAGTTTCATCCTGCCAATTTTCAAATACTTTTTCTTATTTTTATTTTACATAGGACGCATCCAGTTTCATCCTTGTTATTTTTTAAGTTTAAGCCAAGATGAATCCAGTTTAATCCTTGCTATTTTTTTTTGTCCATTTCACCCATATAAATATTTGTTTGTTCTATTGCCATGAGTATTTGTTTTTTACTCGGTCCAAAAAAACTATTGCATATAAATCTACCAATATTAATTTCAACTGTTAACTTTGAACGATTGATATTCAAAGGGGTAGATGGTCATTTTATACATCTTGAATTGTGTTCATTTTTTATAGGAATGTAGAGTCATATAAGAGGTAAATATTATCAAAATATTACACTTAAATTCATTATCTTTTGGGTTTTGCAGAGAAAATGACGCAAATTTTGTCTGACCTTGTCCATCTAAGAGTGTTCATGGATCCTACCGCTTATAGATATACTCCTAAAGGGTTAAAATGTTGCTATTTATATATACAAACATCTTTTGAAAATGTTTGGTGTACCGCAAAGGTACACCGTTGTTGATGGTGGATTTTAGTTCAGGGCTAAAATTGTAAAACCAAATAAATATATGCTGACATCCTGTAAGGGATAAAGCCGTTAATGAAGTGATGAGTACTTCTTCACTTTACTAATTCACCTAGAATGGAGCATGTGGAAACAATCTCAGTATTATGTGAATTAAATACACGAAATTCATCCAGGTTGGAGCATGTAGCAACAATCCCATACACCCTGTGAATTTACAGCATTATTGATTAATGCATGGCCAGCCTTGTATTTCCTGTACTTCTCCACTCTCATTATTTTTGCGGCATGACGACAGAGTGTTGCTCTCAGCAGACCAACACGAATCTCCAAGCATTAATAAGGAGACATGTGCGAAATACACGTACAGGCTGAAACTCTCGGTGTTATACTAGCCTGATTGAGTAAAGCCTCACGGCAGGTTATACTAGCCTCGTTGAGCGTCTCTCACGGCGGGTTATATTAGCCCCGTTGAGTATAAAAAATACTAGCCATGCTAGTCATGAAAAGTTGTTCTGCAAAGACAAGCTTAAAAATAGATCTCAACCGTCCAACTTCGCAGGCATAGTTGGACGGCCTAGATCGCATGCGGGACCGAGTAGCATGCATGCACATGCTCACCGCCAGCCTACCTTCCTCCTGGATTGATTAGTTTCCCCAAGGGGGCCGTAGAAACCACAAAACCGTTAGAGAGAAGTGGCGGATCCACAAACCCTAAAATTAGGGTTTGCTAAACAAGTTGCGACCAAGAAACTTGCAACCGGCGTACACGAACGGTTTGATGTCCCAACCACCGGAAGGTAGTACCAACGTGCTCACCGTGGGCTCGGCTACACATCCAATCAATCGGACATTGAAGATTGCAGCTAGCCGTCTCGAAATTTGTGCCCAAAGACAGCATGCGAGATCCCTTCTAATCTCGGCCATCCGCCATCGCAGGATAGAACCGGCGACCCAGATTGCTCCGATTGACTTCCAGCTAGCGTGGACGTATAGAGTGGCGTCCCACCTACATGCAGGGACAATCGTCCACTCCATGCACACCTCCCAAGGCATAAAACCGTTAGGGTGAAAGAGGAAGCTCGCAAGCCTTCCAAACCCTAATCCAACGGTTATTCCTCCATCAATCTCGTCCATCCAAGTTCGCATGCTTGGATGAATAGCCTAGGAAGGGAGTTAGGTGGCAAACAAGGTATCACCGTGATCACCATCCTCCACACTTCCCCATGGCATAACCGGCCAAGGTGAGTCCCGCTCATGCGACCTCCGAACAACGCCTGAACATAGCTAGTTGAGTCACTTCAACTTGCAATCTTTTCATCAAGGTTGTAGGCTTCAAACATGTTAAACATATTTAATGCACCGCATGCATACAATATGTGCCTACAAACAACACGATACTTCACAAGTATCAATTTCCTTCATGGGTTTTGCTTTCGGGCTGTTTTCTCCTCCGAACGAGCTTAAAACCTAAATATTCTCGCGTTGGGAGATAGGAAATTCTTTTCCGTATGGAATGGAGGGGCGGATCATCAAAATCCGAGTCCGTACTAGAATTATACAACGATTCTAGTAAGGAGCGCTAATTAGGGTTTCTGGTGCAACGATCAACGGTTTCCCCTCCTCTCAATATGCAAAATCTCGACCGTCGAAGGTCACCAAGCTAGCAAGCTTCCCGAGCCTGACTTTCCAAGCTACAACAACATGCTACATGTTTTCCAAAACACTCGAGACATCAATCATGTCACAAACTGGGGGATACATACTAGGGTATTGGTCTGGCGGTTTACAGCGTGCAGCGCATAACGCGCCATCACAAGAACGTGTCAGGAAGTCATGGACGGTTAGTGATGATGGGAGAAGTGGGAAAGCCTGGTCGTGTGACACCAACACACTACTCCAGTACTCCATCACTCCACTTCCCACGAGATACGAAGGTTAGGCTAAAAGACTTGTATAAATAGGTTTTCTGCCCTATTTTCAACAACAACACAAGTCCAAACACAAAGAAACCAAGTGTTAATACAGATTGTATTCACTCAGAGCCTACCTGCAATATTTGCAAGCCTTTCTCACCTTCTGTTTCAAGTCATAATCAGCCTTCACCTTCATACTCTCAACACCTTCTTCGCTTCCCTCCCTAAGATCAACCTCACATCCTTTACCTGTGACCGAAACAAATCTGGAACGGCCGTGTCTTCGGTTTAGGCCAGAATTGTACATATTATCTCTCGAATCAAAAGTGCTCATCGTGCAGCACATTTTTTGAAGGTTTAAATTCACTTATCATCCACACACACCCAAAATTACCTAAACCTGCAGAAGTAGTTTTCTCCCACAAACAATTGGCGACCACAGTGGGAGGATTAATCTCTCGGTTGTGAAGACAATTCCTTCAATACCAATTCAATTTCTCTGATTTCAAAATGGTGGATCTTAGGTCTGGATCAGCAACCAATCCTGACAAGACTAGCGCCGACAGAACTCCTGGTGTTGATATCCCAATTAGTGGTGTTACCGTACAACCTTTCAGTGCAATCAATGTATCTCGTGGAATTAATTCCTTTACTACCAAAGAGCGAGCAGAGGAGATATTCCATTGGGCGCGACACCTCCTATCACAAGAACCAGAGCAGCTGCAAATCCTAGTATCTCCTCAAGTGTAACGCCTCCAGCAGTCACCAGAGCAACAACTTCCACCCCTTCATCAGGATGAGGAACTGGAGGATCAAGGGGATGACCATCTCCCATTAACATCGCAGATTTGATGGAGAGGCAGGAAGTCCTTGCTAAGACTCAAACGGATATGGCTGCAACTCAGAAAGAGGTACTCACTTTTCTTAATATATTAACTGATCGATTGCTAGAAGAGCCTCGACAGCCCCTTGAGCCAACAGGGAGCGCGTTCAACATACCCAGAGAAGGTACTTCAACGACGCATGCCTACATGGACCTGATAAAAGAAGCAACATCAGATATGGGCGGTCTTATCATGGAGACTCATATACTGGGGACTGGTCCTCACAACGATCATCCTCATTTCGACAACTTTACTACGAACCAGAGACCAATAGAGCAGAAGTGGCATCTCTAGTGGAAAGCTTGTGTAAACTCTTACATCTCTCGATGAATCGGCAAAGCGAGACGTTTGCTGCAATTAATCAGATAGATCTGAATGTGCACCTGACTCCTTCACGTCAAGGAGTCTTAACCGCATCAGAAGCATATGTAAATGATGTTACATTTACAGTGGATGACATGATGATGGAGGAAGGTGACAACCAGCCACTATATGTTGTTGCACGCATCAAGGGCTCAGAGTTCACGAAGGCCCTCATCGACACAAGAGCGTCTTCGAATGTGATTACCCTCAAGGCTCTCAGGACATCCAAGATTCTCCCCTGATAGATAATACGGAAGCCTACCACAATGCCGGACTTCGAAGGAAGCCATACCAGCACATATGGGGTTTTCCCTTCAACATATCATCAGTGCCTGAATACCATGCTGGATAAATAAGTTGTCTGTATTCCTGCATCACTGTCTCATTACGCATCGATGTATGGAGTGGAGTTATTCGAACCAAGAGAAGCTTCTCGGGAAGAACCATACAAAGTTCATTGCATCCCACTCCCTGTGTGGATGTCAATCCGGGAGGAGGACCGAATTGCATCATTAAGGATTATTCCTCCCAATGCATATTCGCTGACAAGGCGTTCTTCTTCATCTAGTGAAGCAGCGAACCATGTTCACACCAAGAGGGAGACTGATGCACGTTCTCCCCTCCCAGTGGAATGCTTCAACAACAACGAACCACAAGAACAAGTGCTAGATGCTCCACAACATCTTCAAGACGACATCAACCCCACAACTGATGAGCTCGAAGATGAGGAATCTCCTAGGCCTATCTCCATCATCTCTACCTTGTGTAGTGACGACTCTCCTCTGCCTAACATCGACATGCTAGTAGGCTCCACCAGCGGACACGATATGTTCTCCTTCATGGATGGTTACAGCGGCTACAACCAGATAAGGATGTACGAGCATGACGCAAGTAAGATAGCTTTTCGAACTTCTCTCGGAAATTTTTAGTATATTGTACTTCCATTGGGTTAAAAGAATTCTGGTACAACATATCAACGCTCTATGGCGGCAATCTTCCACTGGGGTTGATACCTCAAGGTACAAGCCTCAAGAGGATAATGATTTCCATGCGTCATGTCGAACAAAATCGAGTCACTCTATCAGATAATGGTGCATGTCTACCATGCTATGTTGGAGAATCTGCACTTTTGGTCATCCTCTGGAATTCGTGAAGTTATTGAACACTCATCAACGACAGCATCCACCCTCGGCTGGAAAGCACCAGGCCTGCCAGTAATGAAGAGCCTCATGATGTTCGTGGAAGCATACATCCCACCAACAGGAAATACAATCTTCAGCCTTCCATAAGAAGTTTAGTTGAAGCAGCAAGAGGAAAGCCACCGAGATACAACGTCCTGCGCGTCCAACATCACCAACTCCAACTCCAGCACCCTATGCACAACTGCCGCAATGGTGAAACAACGTCCAAGATATTCCATATCTGGATCGATGGTAACTACATCAGTGAGATAGATTTCAGAATTTGTCTCCCGTAGAAGAAGTAGTTGCTTTACCAAAGGAGTGTGACTGAGACTGCTTAGCACCGCCCATCTCGAAGACATCCTCATGAACCTAGCGTGGAAATACCTATCAAGTCGAAATCTCTGGATACTCTTAGGCAGGGGACTGTCTTCCCCTTCTCTATTTCATGCAAAAACATCAAGAAAGCCATTGGTTCCAGCTTATCTTTCTAAATGAGACGATCTTTACCGAAGAGTGCCAAGTTCGTGCAAGTTTCCACCACACCTCTCCCTACCAGTTTCTAATCATTGTTGCTGCTAATAACCGGGAATGTAAGATGGAGACACATAGATCACGCTTGGGGACTGAGGCTTAGCATGAGATTCCTTCGCCATCAATCAAGGACTTCTCCAATAGATGGTCAATCAAGAAGCATGTAAAAGGAAAACCAAATCGAAGAAGGAGCCTCTTCAACGCTCTTTTCAGGAGTCGCCTCCTTCCTCAACACTCTTCAGGAGTCTCCAGCATGTTCGCTTCAGAAGCCTTCTTCAACGCTCACCAGGAGTCTCCTCCATGTTCGCTTCAGAAGCCTGCTTCAACACTCTTCAGGAGCCTCCAGCATGTTCACTTCAGAAGCCTGCTTCAACGCTCTTCGGGAGCCTCCAGCATGTTCGCTTCATAAGCCTTATTCAACGCTCTTCGGGAGCCCACAATTGATGAGAAAAAATAGGAGATTGTCCCACAACTGATGAGCAAAAATAGGAGATTATCCCGGGCATCTCGGACCAAAGCAGGTTCCAAACTCTTGCACACTCACGGCTGAACCCTTAGTTCTGTTCGTGTAGAGTAGTTGGCTAAACAGCCTGTTGGGCTCGTGCACTCAAATTAAGTATAGCCGGCCCATTTCTTCAAACCTTCACGGAAGCAGCCCATTTGAATTCTCACAACTGTTTGCAAAGCCCAGCCCATTGTTTCACTTCAACTCGTCTGTTACTATATTCTCTTCCAGCTTCCACAATCTCTCGACCTATGCTAAACTCCTGTCACCTGTTCAGCAGAACCCAAACTCAATACCGATTAACAACAGCTCAACTTCTCTGCGTCATTAGTTTCTGGCAGAAAACCACATTATTAATTCTGTACGTGTTGTTTTCTTCCTCTTTTACTAGTCGAGCTACATCTCTTCATTACTGCTGGCATTCACCAATTCAGTTCCATGCTCATTCATTGCTTCAACTTCCAATGTCATCACAGACCCATTCTCGGCCTCAGAACCAGCAACCATCATGCTTTGCTTCTCGTTCTACCTGGAAATCACGCTTTATCCTTATTGACTTACGTTACTCTCGAGCATCGCTACGTTATTTCCATTCTTCATCGCTGTCCAACAACACCATTCGAGTCCATTTATCTTCTCAATATATAAATGACAATCAACCACCATCATTTCATGCATTATTCACTATCACAGATCACCAACAACTCCCAGTGCCTCCTTTCTATCGACCATAATCACTTCCAGTGGTTACAACGACCATGATCAATACTTCCATGACATGCAGACTCGAGTTCATACCTTGGATAAGGATTCCCTCCATCACAGATGCACCCTCTCCTCGAGCTTCATCATCACTGTCGCTGCCATGCCATGATTCACCATTTTTCTTTATCGCGACCAACAACGCTCACTCTTCACGACTACTCGGTCCCATAACATCTCGGCAACTCTCTCTTAAAACTCAGCACCAACATGTATTCATGCCACTGCCAACTGAGTTCTTCCATTCGACTGTCATTTCAGCCAATTGCCATTACGGAATTGTTTCGAGCCCAATAATCAAGCCCAGGAAGAAATCCAACAATCAGAACCATCTCTTTAAGCCCAACACCTTAAACTGGGATGGTATTAAGCCCATGCGTGCCTCAAATAAGAGAAATAAGCTCCGCACATTTGGATCGTGACAGCATTGTCAGCTGGTTGCTTCTTCACGCCCACTCGACTGTCCGTAGTAGTTTTCAGGCAATGATAATTCCGTCTCTCTTTTGTCAAGTTGGACGATTCTTGTTCTTTTTCGGGAATAAGCTCCAAAATTCCCATAAAATATAAAAAGAAAGATAATAATACAATTTCGCAAGAAAACTAGCTAAGATAGCATAACCAATCGATACTTAGAGAGGTGTTTTTAATCACCTATCAGCTCGCAATAATAAATATTCAAGATTGAAAGAGCAGTTTGACATTACCACCGCGAATTTCAATATATCTCTCATTGTTGTCCGTAATGATTCCGTTAAGTTGGTCTGCAATGATCATGGAATTTCTCCTTCTATATATCCTGATCTTGCAAAGGAAATCCCCGCAATAATCCCAAATCTTAACATCTCTGATAGCGAAGCTGAGGATTCTGACGAGGATGAAAATAATAGTGATAATGACGAAGAAGAAAAATCTGGTTGAGGAGAAGAATATGATAAGAATGAAGATAGTGATGATAATGATGAAAGGGAGAAATCTGGCGATGAAGAGAAGTTTGATAAAGAGGATGGCGATGGATCTAGCTAGTTCCTCTTTTTCCTTCTATCTTCTTTATATATTTATTTTCTTCTTTCTATAAACATTGCTATGAGTTTCTCCAATTTTATGAATTTCTTTTGCTTCTACCTGTACGAATTAGAAAACAGTTCTTTTTCTGCAAGTCAATTAATCAATATAATTATTATCCTTTAATTATCTGCGTGAACTTATCTATGCAATTTTTTATATGATAGATGAATAATAATTTCATCGTTCTCATGCATTCCCATACTTGCCTCTATTATTCATCTGCAATATGAAAAAATTGATTAAAGATTAGATATTAGTGGTAAATAAAATTTGCCTTAATATTGGCGATCTTATCGCCAGTAATAACTGCGTGAAATCGCAATTCTCATAACATTTGTGAGTATTATCGCAGTAATCTTGTGGTCTTATTACGCCTTCCTAATTAAAGGTTTTATTTTGCCACGCTCTTTCTTTCTGCGAAAAAAATCGCAGGACGTCTTTACATTTGCATGTATTGACCCATTAATCTTGCCTTATCTGTATTCTTTTGATTGTATTGCGACAATATGACAAGTCTAAGCTCCCTCGCGAGATCAAAGCCTCATGACATTGCCGTCTTGCGATGAAATCGCAGGACGTCTTTACACTTTCATGTAAAAACCCATTGATCTCATCTTAACATTTCTCTCGTGGCTTGTTGCCTCTGTATCATTTACGTCACGTGACAATATGACAGTCCTAAATGTTCTTGCGATCATAAAGCCCCATGACATTGCCGTCTTAAGACACTTATCAGCTCCCTAATGGAGGATGCCGCCCTTATCTTCCCCCTGGTTGCCCCTTCAAGGAGGGCACATCGACCATACAAGACTAGATCCTCCCATCCAGATTTACCAACAACCAGATGTTTTCGTAGCCTCTTATCCTGTTTGCCTATATGGCTTATAGTTACAAGACTGCACCCTAAGTGGGGTTTTCTTCAGGCCAAGTGCATCATAGCCAAGACTTACCAAGAATGGAAAGGGAGTTTCGTACGCCCCGGGAACTCTTGGATTAACCGTGTACCTCGGCACCTTGGTCATACTTTGCACTTATTGGAAGAGATTCTCAGTCTTCCAACCAGGGTATAACCTTATATAGTTGGAAATCCAGGATCTCTCTCCCGGATAGGTTTTATTTAACCCCAACATCTGCATGACTCGGGATCCAGCAGCGGTATAACCTTACCCCTGAATCATGTCAAGAGATACCCCCTCCTATGACGCACTATTAGGTCTTACATTTTCCTCTTGCGAAATTTTATTCGCGAACTATGGTGCACGCCATAAAGGTTCGTCCCATTCTATTAATCTCTGCGAAATTTTATTCGCGATTCTCGCGAGTGTTGTAACTCTGATAAAATTCAATAACTTTGATCTTCTTTCTTTTTGTAAAATTTTTAAATTCTTTCAAGCATAATACTCTGTTCAATTACATAACTCTTCAAACAAATCATTCATTGAGTTCTTTAAAGTTCATCACTTTACCTCTCTACTTACTATTCTTTGGTTCTGCTTTTCTGCTACGTTTTGTTGTTTCTTCATCCGCGAGATGCTCGCCATCAATTCCCTCCTTCCACTCTATCGTATCAATCATTAACTTTTCACATCTCTGTCATTGTTTGATTTTGTATTTCCAATTGCTATTCTTCTCAGCTCTTTCCTCGCAAGTCTTCATATCAATTACATAACACTTCTTTCTTTCTCCCCAATCTCCTTTAATTACTCCAACACCATTAGGATGAGGAAATTTAACACACTAGTGGAAAGTAGATGCTACACCTAATATTCCGTGTAGCCAAGGTCGACCAATCAGAGCATTGTAAGGTGATTCAATGTCAACAACACAGAACATAATCTTGGAAGTTATCCCTTTCAAGGGAATCCGCATCTCAATTTACCCTTTTGGTTTATTGGCAGTACCATTAAAACCATAGAGTTTATATGTTGAGGGAATTAGATCTTCGTCTCTTCCACCCATTGTTTTATAGGTATGATAAAATAGTATGTCAACAGAGCTGCCTGTGTCTATTAGAACTCTATTGATAGCCCAAGAATCTTCATTTTCATCACCATTTTCTTCATCTTCTTCCTCCATTTGCTTTGGATTTATCTCTAGTCTTACTACCAACTGGTTATCATGCTGCTCGCCCGGTTCTGGTATTTCTTGTGTACTGAAAGATATAGTTTGCTTTTGCCATTCTTCTAATGGCAAGGCTCTCGCTATATTCATTATCTCTCTTCCATCTGTGTCTCTCGCGAAGACTCTGCCTAGAATATTATCATGTAAATCCTCTATTGTTCTATGTGAATGTACAATGGAATTACAAACCAAATTCTTTGCTTTAGCTCCAACTTCTATTACGAATGATTCGGCTCCTTTTACAGTATTTACCCTGCGAATTTCTGGTGCTGGAGGCAATCGCTGAGATTGTGGATGTCCTACTAAAAAGTGATTTATCTTTCCTTGTTCAATCATCCTTAAAATTATTCTCTTTACATTCCTGCAGTCATTTACTGTTTGGTCATGAAAATGATGGTAAGGACAAAATTATTGACTGCGATTATTAGGATGTGGTTCTTTTCCCATGTTCCATGGAGATGGTATATTTTCCATTAAAATGATAGCTTCCCAAATTTTTTATATACTAGCATTGAGAGGAGGCATCTTAATTTCTTCCCATATGATTTTCTGATTCCCCTGACTTCTGAAATTGTTTTTCCTCTGTCCACCATAAGTTTCTTGCGTCTGATCAAGCCTTTGAATCTTATTATTTCCACCGCGATTGTAGTAATTCGTCTCCATTTCATACTCCTCTTGATCTCTACTGCCCATAGCTACCAACTTTTGCTGGTTATCAGTCTCTACCTTCTCTTGTTGCATTTGCGAGCTGCTCGCCACATTGTTTATCATTTTAGGAAGTAAACTCCCATTTGATGTTCCGGAATTGGTGTTCGCGATGGGATATGATTCCATCTCATTTTGTTTCTCCTCCAAAGCAATGTATTCTTCTTTTAGTTCTCGTAGTTCAGTCATAATGATTGTATTCTTGACTCTGAAAATTTGTATGTACAATAGATTGGTCGCGAACATTGCATTAATAAAAGACAAAATAATATATCTCTCGTCAACTCTTCCTGCCATCTCACTGCACATTGTCTTCCATCTTATGGTTAAATGTTTCAGACTCTCTCCAACCCTTTTTTTTAACCCAAACACATCTTCAATACCTGGTCGCGATGAATTGTTGCTAATGTAAGCTCCTAGAAATGTAGCTTGTAAATGATCAAAAGAAGTTATGGGGTTTTTTGGCAATCCCTCGAACCATTTTAATGCCTCGCCAGTTAATCTAGACGCAAAATATTTGCATAGTACAGCATCATGGTTTTCCCATTGTAGCATACATCTAACATAAGCCTTGACATGTTGAACATCACAAGTAGTCCCATCAAATATGCTGGTTAATGCTGGTAAGTTGCATTTTGGAGGTATTCCTCTTAATTGTACTTCTTGAGTAAATGGAGTTCTCGCAGCTTCTTCAATAGCTTCATCGAGCTGCCTTCTTCCTCCTTCTCTTCTATTGCTTATCATTCCTCGCATTTCTGCTAATTCTCTCAATATTTTCTCATTCTCAGTTGAGTTTTGCTCCATTGGCCTTTTTGATGCAGCTTCCCTTCTTCTGTGCTCTTGCCTTTCTTGTCTTGCGAGATTTTGTGTGTCTTCTTCTTCATTGCCATCCCGTCTTTCTATGCGATTTTCTCTTTCACCCTCCTCTTGAAATCACAGCTGTCTACTTTCTTATCTGCGGATTTCTTCATTCCTCCTCATTTTTCTTCATTGCCTATCTAATCTCCTCTGTATTCTATCATATTCCTCCTGAATATTATCATTGTAGAGATTTTGTGTACGTCTCCTTTCTCGATTTTCATGGTTATTTTGTCGTACTGCCTCTCGGGATTCTTTTTCTTCTACTTCTGCCCTTAATCTTTCCCTCTCGCAAGCCAGAC
This sequence comes from Papaver bracteatum, assembly GCA_023529315.1. Classification (NCBI taxonomy): domain Eukaryota; kingdom Viridiplantae; phylum Streptophyta; class Magnoliopsida; order Ranunculales; family Papaveraceae; genus Papaver; species Papaver bracteatum. The sequence continues at coordinate 73,720 of JAJJWX010000477.1, read as the reverse complement.
GTGCTTGTTCGGTGTAATGTCTCTCAATTTCTTCTTCAATTATTCTTTGATTCCTTTGATTCTCTCGCCCATGTAATATCCTCCTACTTTCTTCTGGAGATTATTCTTCATTTTAGTTGTTTCTTCCTCCTTGATTTCTATTGTTACGTCTATTATCCAATGCTTCTCCATGCGGATTATAGCGATCTCCAATTATTTCTTCTTCTCTATGACGTTGTTCTCCATTAAAATTTTGTACTTCTTCTCTAACATTTCTCATTGGGGAATTTTGCCTTGGTTCTTCTCTGAGTGATCTTGAATTTGATCTAACAGTACTTCTTGATCTCCTTCTTTGTAACCTCAAATTCTCCATTCTTAGTTCATGATTTTGTCTTGTTAAATTCGCACGCTCTTCTGCCTCTAATCTCTTTTCTTCCTGTATTCTTTGTCTCAAATCATCTACTATTTCATTTTCACGTCCTTCATGAATTAATCCTCCAACCATTTCTTGATTTCTTTCTGCTTCTTCTTCATTTCTTAATTGACGATTTTCTGCTTCTTCCATCGAATCCGACCTCCAAGTATGCACACTCACTCTATCATAATCCACATTCCTATCTCGTGTTTGTGTTTGTTGATTCGGCTGTTGAATTGAACTTTCTGCTTCATTTCTTATTCTATTTCTTCTTGATCTTATCCTTAAAGATTCTTCCAATTCACCTGTTCCCTCACCTGCAAGTCTTTTACTTCTCCTCACAGTTTTCGGTGGTTCTGATGTATTTCTTCTTCTTCTAGCCATTTATTCAACTCTAACAATTTCTTCAAATCTTCAAGTTGTAATTAGAGATTTCTTAGCTTGATTCTCCATGTTTCTGGGTGCCAAAATGTAGTTGCAGGAATTCCTACACTACACCCCTGATAAGAATGTACAGAAATTAAGTTATCTTTGAGAATTAATTACGACACTTTTTTATTATTCTAACTTTTGAATTCTTTACAAAAGACATAAGAACTCAGAAGTACAAATTTCTTTCTAGAGTTTCTCTATCCTCAAAACCTTATCAACTCTCCAAAAGACATCATCCTTTTCTGAACCTAACGAACCCTTTATATAGGGTTTCACATAGTGGATGACAGCTAAGTTTTCCTCCTTTTTCTAATATACTTTGCGATCTTATCGCTATTTCTATAATATTCTCTCTCGCAAAATTGATAACCATCGTGGGATAAACATACCCTCTTTGTATTTCTTCTATCGTCAGCTTATTTTGGATTCTTCTGTGACGCTCGCGAAATCTCGTTAAAGAATCTTCTATGACGCTCGCAAAAGTGTTGTTAATATCGCAGAAATAGTGTTGTAGCGATGTTCTGGTCCTACAATTTCTGGTCAAATTTTCATAGTTTGCATAACATGATTCAAGAGGAGAGTGAAAATATTGGTCTTTCTGATAAGTTCAGTCTAATTCTCGGAGAACTGGAACAGCTGCATCAGTTAGCTACTACTCCGAGACAACTGGTAATCGATGCTAAAGTTCTGTAGGATTTTGTTTGTAAACTATCTTTATCTATCAAGACTTTCAGGAACAAAACTAGTCCTACTAATTTCATAACGTGTATGCTTCACAAATACGGTGAAAAAAATAGCTCAAATCAATCCAGATCATTGAAGTGGAATGAAATTGGTAAAGATGTATGTGATATATTCGGTCATGTGTCTTTATGTTCTATTACCATGGTTTCTGAGCCAAATAAGAAGAAGATGGTTTCTAAGAAACGTATGAGATACATAATGGAAGTTGACTATCCAGAAGATATTGACGGCAACGGAGTAGTGGAGAAGATAGAAACTATTAAGAATATTGATACTATGTTTGAGGTTTTTAAGACGAGGAAGAAATCGGTTAAGTTCGAAAATGTTATTTTGAACAGAAATTCGTTTGCGCAGACCGTGGAAAATTTATTTGCGCTCTCTTTTTTGGTAAGCATGGGTAGAGCTGAAATTAAAGGAGATGATGATGGTCATCTGGTGGTTTCATTAAGAAATGCACCAAATTCAAATTTAATAAAATGCGGGGAAGTTCAGTGTAAGCATTTCATACATGTGCTTGGTTACAAGGACTGTAATATGATGAAATTTTTTGTTGGTGTTGGGGATGAGGTTATGCCACATCGTAACTCCGGCAACATCGAAGGTGATCTCTCTGCTGGTAACTTTTTGAAACTAGAAAATGTTTAACTACAAGCATGGCTAAGTGAAAGGAGTTCCGGTAGTAGCTAGGTAATTGGATTTCAATTCAGTCAGCTGTTATATGGTGGGTTTTTTTTTTTGGGTTGTTTTGATACATGGCTCCGTGGTTTTTTCTTTTTGGGTTATTTTACTTCTTTTACCTTTGTCTTATTATCAATAGTCAATTCAATTTCCCATACAACATATATAACGGTATGTTTTTCCAAAAACGCCTTGGAACTACAACTCCCTTATTAATGGAAACGCAACTTATCAATCAAAATACAGGTGAGAACACAACTAATCACTCAAAATTCATTTGGCCAAAATAGTTTTATACTACTTTAAAATTTGAAATGGTGCAAATCGTGTCTAATATTGGTGGAAATTACGCTTTTCACTATAAAAACTGACTAGATTTGTTCCCGTGCAATGCACCTGTTTTTAATTTGGTGTGCATGGGGCTTCTCCCCGCCCCATGATGCATTTTTTATTTTGTATGAGCGGGGCTTCGCCTATTCATTGGCAATCATCTCATATTTTGTGCTTTTAGATCATAAATCATCCCAAACTCTGTATTTTTACTGTTTTCAAGAATAATTCCTTTTGCTAAGTTAATTTGTGTTTTTAGGTAGTAGTAAATCTTGGATGATGGCATCATATGGTGAAGGCACCATAGTGGGTGCATATATGCCAAATATTAAATTTTGGCATGTGCATCGGAATATGCCTTATCTATTGACAAGACCTTTCCGTCTCTCTCTCCTCATGCTGAAGTTGAAAGTACCAAAGAAGGGTCTTGTCCATTGACTAAAGAAAAGCATGTGTTAAAAGTCTTATGGTTGGAAACTTGGAATTATGCATACTGCATATACTTTACACTAACAACTCTTCTACACGTACCGTTCAAAAAACCACACAGAAACCATGATTTTCCAAAACTAACCCCCAAAGTACACATGTTGAGCCCTTATAGGGTAATGATGTGTCTCGGCTGAATACTATGGGACCCATTAAAAATAATAATGTGAGAGTGCGGTTTATACATTGTTTTTTATGTGGTACATCAATACTTTTTGCTACACTAAATTACCGATGACCGAAAACTAATCTCAAATTGAGCTTACGGATGTAACAGACCCCCTATAAAGAAGCTCAAAATGAGCATAAAAAGAACATACCCAACAAACCCAAATCAACAAAGCAAGGAAGTTTTGGGACTTTATTTGTTCTTTATTTTCAACTTTATAATATGTATAAACATATAAGGAAGTATGTGGTCCGTCAGCGACGGAACCTGGAATCCGCATACGGGTGGGCTAAAAAAATGTTCCATTAATACTCAACTGCAAAAATACCCCGCCTATGTGTCACTACCGTATTAGTTCTTTGTAATATAAGAAGTTTAAATCAACCAATGATATTATCTTGTTCCGTGCATACCGTTTAAAGGAGTGTGTAGGACCAGAATATCGCTACAACGTTATTCCTGCGATATTAACAACATTTCTGCGAGCCTCACTAGCAATTATTTAACAACGCTTCACGAGCGTCACAGAATACCAAAAAGAAACTGACGATGGAAGAAATAAAAGAAGAATATGGTAGCGATTGCGATGAGATCGCAGAATAGATCCGAAATAGGAGGAAAACTTAGCTGTCATCCATTATGTAAATCCCTATATAAAGGGCTCGATAGATCCAGAAGATGATGATGTGTTTTTGAGAGTTGAAAGAGTCTTGAGGAGAGAGAAACTTCAAGAGAATATTTGTAATCTTGATTTCTTCCAATTCTGTAAACATTTCTGAGATTTGAATAGTAAAGTGTCGTTTAAATCTTTGAAGTTTAATTGATTTCCAATAGATTTCTATAGAATCTTAACAAGGGTGTAGTGTGGGAATTCCTGCAACTACATTTTGGCGCCCAGAAACCGGGAGAATCAAACTAAGAAATCTCTAATTACAACTTGAAGATTTAAAGGAATTATTAGGGTTGAAGAAATGGCTGGAAGAAGAAAAAATACATCAGAACCACCGACAACTGTGAGGAGAAGTAAAAGACTTGCAGGAGAGGGAACAGGTGAATTGGAAGAATCTTTAAGGATAAGATCAGAAAGAAATAGAATATGAAATGAAGCAGAAATTTTAATTCAACAGCCAAATCGACAAACACAAACACGAGATAGGAATGTGGATTATGAAAGAGTGAGTGTGCATACTTAGAGGTCGGATTCGATAGAAGAGGCCGAAAATCGACAATTGAGAAATGAAGAAGGAGAAGAAAGAAATCAAGAAATAGGTGGAGGATTAATTCATGTAGGACGTGAAAATGAAATAGCAAATGATTTGAGGAAAAGAATACAGGAAGAAAGGAGACTAGAGGCAGAGGAGCGTGCGAATTTAACAAGACAAAATCATGAGCTAAGAATGGAGAATTTGAGGTTACAAAGAAGGAGGTCAAGAAGTACTGTTAGATCAAATTCACGATCATTCAGAGAAGAAGCAAGGAAAAATTCCCCAATGAGAAATTTTGGAGAAGAAGTGAAAAATTCAAATAGAAAACAACGTCATAGAGAAGAAGAGATAATTGGTGATCACTATAATCCGCGTGACAATAGAAATCAAGAGGGAAGAAACAACCAAATTGAAGAATAAAATTCAGAAGAAGGTAGGAGGATATTGCATGGGCGAGAGAATCAAAGAATGATTGAAGAAGAAATTGAGAGACATTACGCTGAACAAGCACGTCTAGCTCATGAGAGGGAAAGATTAAGGGCAGAAGTAGAAGAACATGAATTTCAAGAAGCCATGCGATAAAATAATCATGAAAATAGAGAAAGAAGACCTACGCAAAATCGCTACAATGGTAATATTTAAGAGGAGTATGATAGGATACAGAGGAGAATAGAGAGACAGCGAAGAGAAATAAGGAGAAATGAAGAAGTTCGCAGAGAAGAAGATGAAAGAGAAAATCACAGAGAAAGATGAGATGATGACGAAGAAAGAGATACACAAAATCTCGCAAGACAAGAAAGGCAAGAACGCAGGATAAGGGAAACAGCATTAAAAAGGCCAATGGAACAAAACTCAGCTGAGAATGAGCAAATATTGAGAGAATTAACAGAAATGCGAGGAATCATGAACAATAAAAGAGAAGGAGGTAGAAGGAAACTTGATGAAGCTATTGAAGAAGCTGCGAGAACTCCATTTACTCAAGAAGTACATTTAAGAGGAATACCTCCAAAATGCAATTTACCAGCATTAACCAGCATTTTTGATGGGACTACTTGTGTTGTTCAACACGTCAAAGCTTATGTTAGATGTATGATACAGTGGGAGAATCATGATGCTGTGTTATGCAAATATTTTTCATCCAGCTTAACTGGCGAGGAGTTGAAATGGTTCGAGGGATTACCAAAAAATACCATAACTTCTTTTAATCATTTACAAGCTACATTTTTAGGAGCGTATATTAGCAACAATTCATCACGACCAGGTATTGAAGATGTGTTTGGGTTAAAACATATAGTTGGCGAGAGTCTGAATCACTTAACCATAAGGTGGAAATCAATGTGCAGCGAGATGGCTGGAAGAGTAGATGAAAGATACCTGATCTTATCCTTCATTAATGCAATGTTCGCGACTAATCTGCTGTACATTCAAATTTTCAGAGTCAAAAATACAATCACCATGACAGAATTGCGAGAGTTAAAATAAGAATACATTGCTTTGGAGGAGAAACAAAATGAGATGGAATCATACCCAATCGCGAACACCAGCTCACTAGCAGTAAGTGGAAGTTTTCTCCCTAAAATGATAAGTAATGTGGCGAGCACCTCACAAGCACAACAAGAGAAAGTATTAATTTACAACCAACAAAAATTGGTAGCGATGGGCAGTCGAGATCAAGAAGAATATGAAAGGGAGAAGAATTATTACAATCATGGTGGAAATAATAAGATTCAGAGACTTGATCATCCGCAAGAAACTTATGGCGGACAAAGGCAGAATAACTTTAGAGGGCAAGGAAATCAAAAGATAATATGGGAAGAAATTAAGATGCCACCACTTAATGCCAGCATAGAAAAATTTTGGGAGGCTATTATTCTAATGGAGAATATACCTTCGCCATGGAACATGGGGAAAGAACCACATCCAAGCAACTGAAGTGAAGAATTTTGTCCTTACCATCACTTTCATGGTCATTCAATAAATAATTGTAGGAATGTAAAGAGGATAATTTTGAGGATGATTGATCAGGGGAAGTTAAATCACTTTCTAGTAGGACATCCACAACCTCATCAACTACCGCCAGCACCATAAACTCGCAGAGTGAATGCTGTAAAAGGAGCAGAAATATTCGTGATAGAAGTGGGGGCTAAAGCAAAGAATTTATTTTGTAACTCTATCGTGCATTCATTCAGAACTATAGAAGATTTCCATGATAATTTTTTAAGTAGAGTCTTCGCGAGAAACACAGATGGAAAATAGATAATGAATATAGCGAGAGCCTCGCCATTAGAAGAATGGCAAAAACAAACTCTATCTTTCACTGCTCAAGATATACCAGAGCTTGGCGAGAAGGATGACAGCCCATTGGTAGTACGATTAGAGATAAAACCAAAGCAAATACAAGAGGAAGATGAAGAAAATAATGGTAAAATCGAATACTCTTAGGCCATCAACAGAGTATTAATAGATACTGGGAGTTCAGTTGATATCTTATTCTATCATACCTATAGAACCATGGGCGGAAGAGATGAATATTTAATACCATCAACGTATAAAATCTATGGATTTAACGATACAGCTAACAAACCAAAAGGGGAAATTGAAATGCAAATACCGTTAAAAGGAATATCTTCAAAAATCTTATTCTGTGTTGTGGACATTGAATCACCTTACAATGCTTTGATAGGAAGACCTTGGTTACACGGGATATTAGGTGTAGCATCCACTTATCACCAGTGTATCAAGTTTCCTCATCCTAAAGGTATTGGAATTATTAAAGGAGATTGAGGAGAAAGCAAGAAATGTTATGAAATCTGTAGTAGCAGGATTTCCCACACTACACCCCTATTAAGATCCTATAAAAATCTAAGTGAAACTAGTTGAAGATTAAAGAATTAAACGACACTTTTATTATTTAGATCTTAGAAATGTTTATGAAAAATATTCAAACTCAGAATTACAACTTTCTTTTCTGGAGTTTCTCTCTCCTCAAGATTTTCTCAACTCTAAAAAATACATCATCCCCATCTGGACTTACTTGAACCCTTTATATACGAAATTACATTGTGGGTGACAGCTAAGTTTTCCCCTTCTTTCGGATATATTCTGCGATCTCATCGTGGTATTTACAATATTAATCTTCGCCAACTTTTGTAATCCTCGTGAAATAACACTCTCATAGCATGTCTCTTCAATCGTCAGTTATTATGATGCTTCCTCGTGACGCTCGCCAAATGTTGCTGAAGAATCCTCACGACACTCTCGTGAATAATGTCATTTATACTTATAGGAATATTTGACCTTCTCGTGAAAGCGTTGTTCTTATTATGAGAATATCGTTGTGGTGATATTCTGGTACTACAAAATCGATATGAAGTCTTGAGAAGAAAGAGCTGAAAGGAATAGCAATTGGAAGTACAAAATAAAACAACAATAGAGGTGTGAAAGGTTGATGATTGATATAATAGAACGGAAAGAGGATGTGAAAGCTGATGGCGAGCGTCTCGCAGAAAAAACAACAACATTAAAACGTAGCAGAAAAGCAGAATCGGAAAATAGTAAGTAGAGAGGTAAAATGATGAACTTAAAAGAATTCTATAAATGATTTGTTTGAAGAATATGTAATTGAACAGAATTTTCAGCTTGAAAGAATCGCAAGATTTTACAAAAAAAAGAAGATCAAAGTTATGAAATTCTATCAGAGTTACAATATTCGCGAGAAACGCGAATAAAATTTCGCAGAGATTAAAGAATGGGACGAACCTTTATGGCGTGCACCCTAGTTCGGGAATAAAATTTCGTAAGAGGCAAATGTAAGACCTACGAGCACATTATATGAGGGGGTATCTCTTGACATGATTCAGGGGTAAGGTTATACCGCTGCTGGATCCTGAATCATGCAGATGTTGGGGTTAAAGAAAACCTATCCGGGAGAGAGATCTTGGATTTCCAACTATATATGGTTATACCCTGGTTGGACGACCAAGAATCTCTTCCAAGAAGTACAAAGTATGACCAAGGCGCCGAGGTACACGGTTGAGCCAAGGGTGCCAAGGTCGTACGAAACTTCCTTGCCATTCTTGGTAAGTCTTGGATACGATGCACTTGGCCTGAAGAAAACCCCACTTAGGGTGCAGCCTTGTAACTATAAGCCATATAGGCATAAAGGACAAGAGGCTGCAAAAACAGCTGGTTGTTGGTAAATATGGATGGGAGGAGCTAGTCTTGTATGGACGATGTGACCTCCTTGAAGGGTCAACCAGGGGGAGATAAGGGTGACACCCTCCATTAGGGAGCTGATAAGTGTCTTAAGACGGAAATGTCATGGGGCTTTATGATCGCAAGAACATTTAGGCATGTCGTATTGCTAAGTAATTTAAATTATATAGAGGCAACAAGCCAAAAGTTAAGATGAGATCAATGGGTTTTTACATGAAAATGTAAAGACGTCCTACGATTTCATCGCAAGATGACAATGTCACGAGGATTTAATCTCGCGAGAGATATTAGACTTGTCATATTGTCGCAATACAATCAAAGAAGAAAGATAAGGCAAGATCAATGGGTCAATACATGCAAATGTAAAGACGTCCTGCGATCTTGTCGCAGAAAAAAAGAGCGTGGAAAAATAAGACCTTTAATTAGGAAGGCGTAATAAGACCACAAGATTACTGCGATAATGCTCGCAGATGTTATGAGAATTGTGATTTGATGCAGTAATTACTGGCGATAGGATCGCCAATATTGAGGCAAATTTTATTTGCCACTAATATCTAATCTTTAATCAATTTTTTATATCACAGATGAATAATAGAGGCAAGTATGGGAATGCATGAGAACGATGAAATTATTATTCATCTATCATATAAAAATTTCTTAGATAAATGCACGCGGATAATTAAAGAATAATAAGTATATTGATTGATTGACTTGCAGAAAAAGAACTGTTTTCTAATTCATACAGGTAGAAGCAAAATAAATCCACAAAATTGGAGAAACTCACAGCAATGCTGCAGAAAGAAGAAAATAAATATACAAGGAAGATAGAAGGAAAAAGAAGAACTAGCTAGATCCATCGTCATCCTCTTTATCAGATTTCTCTTCATCGCCAGAGTTCTCCCTTTTGTCGTTATCATCACTATCTCCATTCTTATCAGATTCTTCTCCTCCACCAGACTTTTCTCCTTCGTCATTATCATTATTATTTTCATCCTCGTCAGAATCCTCAGCTTTACTATCAGAGATGTTATGATTTGGGATTATTGAGGGGATCTCCTTCGCAAGATCAGGATATATAGAAGGAGAAATTCCATGATCATTGCAGACCAACTTAACAGAATCATTACGAACAACAATGAGAGATCTATTGAAATTCGCTTTAGTAATGTCAAATTGCTCCTTCAATCGTGAATATTTTTTACTGCGAGCAACAAGGGTATTTTCAGGTTCCCTAATTCTTTCAAGATATCTTTTTTCAGCTCCTGCGAGAGAATATATGACAACAAGTTAGAAATTTTGTAAAAAAGATTAATAAAAACAGAAAGTTAGCGAGAAGAAGAACAGCAAACAACCTTCTCTTTCATAAATCATATCTCTAATTAAGGCCGCTTGTTCAACTTGAAGGCTAACATTTACACCTAAGTCATTCCTGGCGTTGTCAAGAACCTTCGCAGCCTAAGCAAACTCGTCATCGCTATTAATGAGGAGACGAGATCGAACTTGAGTCTCCCTCGCAAGAAGATCTTCATTCTCACGTATAAGTTTATCTTTGTCCATTTTGAACGTCAAGGAGAGTTTTATGAAAGTCTGATAGGGTATTGGATCCCTTTTTAATGGCAAGATCTTTCTCGTCAATAAGATCGCTATTCTTCTGTCTTAATCTATCTATTTCTTTCTTTGAATCAAGATAAAAGCGCCTATATTTGTCAGTCAAACCTAAATTGAATCTGTGTTCAATTTTTAAGAGATCAAATTTGGATCTAAGTTCATCTATGGAAAGGGATTTAATCTTATCATCTGAGAAATTACTTAAGGAATTATTAAGACAGGCAAGAAGAGTATGATCATCTATAGGTTCAGGGAAAGTTTGAAAGAGTATAGCCTCGTCAGTAAGACCATAAATATGTGCAAGTTAAAAGTGGCCGCTTGAATAAGCTGCGAAAGAGTAAAAATAATTAAAAAAGAAAGGAAATTAGTCATACCATATAATTGTTGGTTAGCTTTATCAAGATCAGAGATCTTTTGCTTATCAACCGAAGATTCAGTCTCCAGCTGTTTATTCTTCTTGCGAAGTTCAATAACTTCATACTCTAATTTTTGTTTATCCTGGCGAAGTTTAGTGGCTTTCTCTTCAGAGCTGGCACATCTTTTATCTAAATCAGAAGCAACAGCAAAAGAAGCTCTTCCAACCTGCGAAAGAAGAATATAAATTGAGATCTAGTGATGGAGAAAATATATAAACAAACTGAAGAAATGAAAACTTACCAAAGCACCAAGAGAATTCAAGAGACTGGGAGTCAGCGATCTTGAGATTCCTTAGAGAGAATCATTATCCACCAAAATAGGGGCATCGCAAACTTTAGCGAGAGCTTGGGATGTTTTGTCAATAATTTCATCCTCGTCATTAGAAGTCATGATGTGGGAAATATCGCTAAAAATTATGGACAAATGAGTCATTGAAGAATCATAAGAAGAAGAAGAATTTTTTATTGAGAGAAAACCACTAACATTAAAACCCTCATCATTATTATCTTTATCAAGATCAGCACTTGAATTTTCTGGAATTGGTTGAGGAGTTGAAGAAGAAGTAGGTTGAGTTTTCCTTTTCTTTGATGGAGGATCGCTAGATTCTTCATTGCGAGGGGCAGAAGGCTTTCCCCTGGGAGGAGCAGTAGATTTCTCCTTTGAAGATTTCCCATATTTCTTCTCTATTAAAGGTTTCTCCTTAGTTTTTGCGGGTATTAATGGTTCTAACTCTTCGATTACCTGCGAGCACAGATGAAGATAAGAAATAGGGGCAACAATATATTGTTAAAATTTATGAATAGATATTTCTTACTTCATCCGTGAAAGATTTCAGAGCTAAGAAAGTGTTGGGTTTCCTAAGAGCTTGATAGATGAGTTTCATTTTATCAATCTGAGAAAAAATCAAAATAGTTAGCAAGAATATAAAGAAGACAGTAAATGATAATAATACAAAAAGTTGAGAGAATATACTTCTTTAGATCTCTCAGGCCAATTAAAGACCCAAGGTTGATATTCTGCAAGACTCGCGGGAAGTTCGCGAGAACCAGAAATATAAGGACCCTCGAGACACAATGGAAATATAAACCACTTATCATCGCTAGAATGGAGAGTGCCATGGTTATTTTTCATGTGAAAATCAATATCTAGCATGAGAGCTTCATCGACAGTGATTTTCTTCAAGCGAACACCCCAGCAGGCGCTATCTCTCTTCATAGGGAGTATCTTGTAATTTTTGAAAAGAATTTCTACAGTATAAGCTGCAGAATTAATTGGAATATGTTTGTAAAGAGGATTTTGAGCATCTTCAGAATAGCGCGATCCTTTGCCAGCACCACGAGAAGCATATTCAAGTAGCAACCTAATGCAATCTCCCCCTAGTTGATATATTGATCGCGAGAACCTCTCGTCAGATATTATTTGATAAAATAATGGAAGTTCTGGGTCATAGAGAGGAAGGGGAAGACCAGCTTCAAATTGTCCTAGCGATACTATGATTTTTTCGCGAGAACATTGATCATCAGTAAATAATTTAAGAGAAAGTTCGGATCTAGAATCTTGATCTGGAATTAAAGACAAGTTAAAACCTTTGATTTTGAGTTTCTCGCGCATCTCATTAAAGGCTTTCAAGTTTTTGGTACCAGCTGCAACCATTTTTGAAATATGGGAATGGAAAGGTTGAAAATAACAAAGAAATCACAGCAGCGCAATTCGCGGAAGAACAATAAAGTTTGCAGAGAGGATATGGGGAGAAAGAAGAAGAAAGTAAAAGAGAAAAAGGAAAGGAATGAGGAGAGTATTTATAGAGGAAGAAATTTCTAGAAGAATATGAAGGCAATTAATGCAAAGAAGAGACGTGGGTGGTCAGATCGCAGCGGTTAGAGGAGACGTGTCAAAAGTTTATTGGAAGAAAGAATTCGTGAAAACAGCTGGCGAAGGAAATAGAAACGTGTCAGAATAGAGAAGCCTAAAAAGATGAGAAGTTATGGCATTTAAAGTTCTCATGATCTTCTCTTCTTCGCAGAAAAGACATGAGAAGAGACAAGATGTAGGACCAGAATATCGCTACAACGCTATTCCTGCGATATTAACAACATTTCTGCGAGCGTCACTGGCAATTCTTTAACAACGTTTCACGAGCATCACAGAATACCAAAAAGAAACTGACGATGGAAGAAATAAAAGAAGAATATGTTGATCATGCGATGGTCATCATTCTTGCGATAGAGAATATGGTAGCGATTGCGATGTGATCGCAGAATAGATCCGAAATAGGAGGAAAACTTAGCTGTCATCCATTATGTAAATCCCTATATAAAGGGCTCGATAGATACAGAAGATGATGATGTGCTTTTGAGAGTTGAAAGAGTCTTGAGGAGAGATAAACTTCAAGTGAATATTTGTAATCTTGATTTCTTCCAATTCTGTAAACATTTCTGAGATTTGAATAGTAAAGTGTCGTTTAAATCTTTGAAGTTTAATTGATTTCCAATAGATTTCTATAGAATCTTAACAAGGGTGTAGTGTGGGAATTCCTACAACTACAGAGTGTGCACAAAAATGAACTCAAACCATGTTCTGTTCATTCTCTTTTTAAAGTTTTTTCCATAATAAAATCCTAATATCACAGCTTATTTAACGAGTCTCGATTTCAATTCGGAGAATAGAATCATAATTTGCCGCATTGTTGAATGGTATTAACTTAGAATATAACGATAATTTGATTTTTCATACAAGAACTAGTTGATAGTTCTAGTTTTTACGTGAGACAAAAAAAGGTGAAAATTTGATCATTCACCTTGTCAACAGGTGATAATATAAATTTTCACATGGAACTAGCTGATATTATGGATTTTCGCATGAGCTATCATGTTTGTATCACAATTAGGGTATACATAAACTTTGATAAATACAAGTATCCCAAACACTAATAAAATATGGAATTCTAGGTTAGCTAACCGTTAAACATTGAAAATTTATTATATCTTATATCTTATATCGGAATCAACTTTACACTCATGTAATTATATCTTATATCGGAATACAGTCAAATTGGATGATGTACTGTTCACAACCCACAATCACACTTTGGTATCCCCTTCGTCGCTCCTACGGTAGAAATTAAGCAATCTAGAATATTGCTTGTGTTTTAATTTCTCTACTTAGTTATGTCTAATTGATGGTGCCTAAATGTAAGCATTGAGGACTTCAGCACAAAAGATTTCAACTCATGTTATATCGGAATACGGTCAAATGGGATGATGTAGTGTTTACAACCCACAATCGCACTTTGGTATCCCCTTCCCCGCACTCAGTGAAGGAGCCAAACAAAATTTTGAGAGGGGTCATAGAAAATCCCTAACAAATATTTATGTATTTTGTAGTTGTAGGAATTCCCACAACACACCCCTTATAATATCTTGATAATTATCTCTTGATCTAAACTAATTTGATATTTAAAATTCTAAAAATTGTAAATATACACACGGATTTTTACATGGTTCGATCAATTTGATCTACATCCATGATTCTCTACTATGATTGTTAAAGTTTACATTTGATTTTACATTTGATAATCTCCATTAATGGAGTTCTAAATCTAGTTTTGGGGAAGAAGATGATAAAGAAAAAATACATTTTCTCTCTCTAAAAATCTCTCTGAAAAATATCTCTCTCTCCTCAAGACTCTCTCCACTCTAAAAAAATACATCCCCCCTTTCTGGACTTACTTGAACCCTTTATATAGGAAATTACATAGTGGGTGACAGCTAAGTTTTCCCCTTCTTTCGGATCTATTTTGCGATCTCATCGCGGTAATTACAATGTTAATATTCTCCAACTTTTGTAATCCTCGTGAAACAACACTTTTCTAATATGCCTCTTCAATCGTCAACTTCGTCATTCTTTGAATTATTTTGTGACGTTCGTGAAATGTTGTTGAAGATTTTTCAGTAATGCTCGTAGAAGTGTCGTTAATCTCTCATGAACATAATTGTGGCGATATTCTGGTACTACATCTTGCCTCTTTTTTCTTGAATATTGCTTGAAAAGTAATCTTTAAGAAAAAATCTGTTGTTGTAATAGTCTTTGATTTTTGTTGATGAAGGAATGAGCGAAAGAATACTGGATTTGAAAAGTATATACTTGCCTCTATTCTTTTGCGAAGTTCCATATCTTTGTTAAATAAATAAGAAGTATTAACTCTTGAAGTGCTCGTGAAGCATGAAGTATCCTTGAAGAAGTATAAGAAGTACACAATCCTCTAAATATAAGAAGTATCCATTTTTTGCCTCTGTTCATGTGAAATTATTGCTTCATTTTTTGGTGAAAATCCATGTCCATTTTGGAAATGATTCTTGCCGAGAAGATAAAGAACATAAAATGTTTTCTTGGTAATCCATAGTTGCCTCTGTTCTTTATCTATGAAGGAAGAATCCCTGAGAAAATGTTAAATGAACGAATTGCCTCTGCCTCATTTGATAAAATTATCATATTCTGCGAACTAATCACTTCTCCTGCAAAATTCTGGAATGGTCTGCAATATGCTGAATTAGCCTGAAAATTTATGAATGTTTCTGCGAATTTCTGAGTGTTTCTGCGAGATTCTAAATGTTTCCGCGAGATTCTGAAATAATGCTTTGAATAGTGCTGCGATGAATAGTGAGATGAATACTGGCGAGATTGTGAATAATGCTACGAGATTGTAGACATTCCTCTTGAGAGACTCTGAATAATACTTCTGAGAAACTCTGGATAGTATTTCTGAGAGATTCTAAATAGTACTTGATTTCTCTCTTGCGATGAGAAAATGTTTCCTGCATTCTTACAAGAAAATAATTAATGTTTGAGATTATTCTATTGGTATTATTTTGCCTTCCTAGGTAAAGGTCTTATTTCGCCAATTTTTCTTTTTGCGACAAAATCGCAGGACGTCTTTACATTTGCATGTATTGACCCATTGATCTTGCCTTATCTTTTCTCTTGAGGCTTTTTGGCCTGTTATGCGACAATATGACAAGTCTAAGTTCTCTCGCGAGATCAAAGTCTCATGACATTGCCGTCTTGCGATGAAATCGCAGGACGTCTTTACACTTTCATGTAAAAACCCATTGATCTCATCTTAACTTTTTCTCATTTGGCTTTTTGCCTCTGTATAATTTACGCGACAATATGACAGGCCTAAATGATCTTGCGATCTTAGAGCCCCATGACATTGCCGTCTTAAGACACTTATCATCTCCCTAATGGAGGGTGCCGCCCTTATCTTCCCCTGGTTGCCCCTTCAAGGAGGGCACATCGTCCATACAAGACTAGCTCCTCCCATCCAGATTTACCAACAACCAGTTGTTTTCGTAGACTCTTGTCCTTTATGCCTATATGGCTTATAGTTACAAGACTACACCCTAGGTGGGGTTTTCTTCAGGCCAAGTGCATCATAGCCAAGACTTACCAAAGATGGCCAGGGTAGGTTCTTCCGTCCCGGGAACCCTTGGCTAAACCATGTACCTCGGCGCCTTGGTCATACTATGCACTTCTTGGAAGAGATTCTCAGTCGTCCAACCAGGGTATAACCTTATAAAGATGGAAATCCAAGATCTCTCTCCCGGATAGGTTTTCTTTAACCCCAACATCTGCATGACTCAGGTTCCAGCAGCGGTATAACCTTATCGCTGAATCATGTAAAGATATACCCCCCTTATGACGTGCTTGTAGGTCTTACATTTGCCTCTTACGAAATTGTATTCGCGAACTAGGGTGCACGCCATAAAAGTTTGTCCCATTCTTTAAATCTCTGCGAAATTATATTCGCGTTTCTCGCGATATTTTCGCTTTTCTTCATTCTTTCATTTCTGTCAATTCTTTATATAATCTTGAATAATCTCGCGATTACACTCGCAACTCTGATAAAAATTTGTTTTGCTCATTTCTGTGAGTTGAACTATTCTTTAAAATCTTTTGAAATCTTAGAAATATTCTTTGAAAATCTTGCGATTTTATTGCATTTGTTAAACCAAAATTCTCTTTTTGTAAAATAAATATTCTAGAGAAATCTTTGAAATCTTCTTTTAAATCTTGCGATTGTATCGCGTATTTTGGAAATTTGAAATTTTAGAAATTTTGGCGATAATTTCGTCTTCTGTAGTCTTTTGAAATCTTTGAAAATTTTGCTAGGGTATCACTGTTTTGATAATTATCACTGTCCTTTGAATTTTTTTTTTTTTTTTTTTTTGAAGTCTTAGAAATCTTTGCGATAGTTTCATTTATTGTAATCTTTGAAATCTTTGAAAAAATTTGCGAGCTTTAAATTTTTTGCGATGGTCTCATTTTTTATAATTTTTTGAAAATTTTGAATTCTTGGCGATTGTATCGCTGTATCTCAATCAAATCAAAAAATCTTTGAAATATTTTGAAACTTTGAAATTTTAGGAATCTTGCAATTTAATCGCTTTTGGCAAATTGAATCAAAAGTTTTTGAAATGTTTTGAAACATTACAAATTTTAGAAATGTCCTTTGAAATCTGGCGATGATGATATAAACCAAAAAATTTCATTTTCCGTAAGTAAAATATTCAAGGAAGTGGTACTTAGCTTTTTGGAGATTTGCTGTTGCTGCCGTCTCTCGCGAAATATTTGACTTGCTCGTGAAATGAGAAGAAATGAGAAATGAACTCTTGCTCTACCTCTCACACCGTACCAATTGTTCTAACCCTTCTCTTGCGAAATTAACTTGCGAAATAATCAAATATCTGACGAAGTAAATAAATACCAAATTTCTGCCTCTGACCAACTTGGCGAAGTAATGAAATAATCCTCTCGTGGAAATTAGATGTACCATACCAAAACTAGACTTCATTTTCTCGCTAGCCGATTCCTTACGTTAAATAGCTTGGTGTACTTTAGCCTGCGTGAAATGGGTTGGTTGACGATTCTTGTCATTTGTTGTATTGTTATCAGCAGTACATCTTCATGAAGTATACAAAACAAATTCTTCTTCGTCAACATGTAACTAAATGAATAAAAGGCCCCACAGATGATCCCGGTATAGTGAGGATGATTCCCTCTCCTGTTACTCTAAGTTTTCATTTACAATTAATTGATTAACTGCACACTATTAATTAATATGTAATAAAATAATTTCACGAGCATCCCATTTCTGACCCTTGTCATATTTTACTAAAACATCTCTTGCGTAAAATATTTCCTATTTTATAATAGAATATTGTTGTGTATTATTTTTTGAAATGTTGCGATTGAACTAAACAATTTTGCCTGAGTAATGTTGTCTGCATCATCCGTTTTACTAGACCACTGTATTATTTGATAAATGGACTACTCATCTTTTTCTGCGAGATGGACTATTAATTTACTAGTGGGCTATTCATCTTTTTGCGTGGTGCTCGCTAAATTAATTGCTTCAGTATATCAAGTGCTGGTAATAATAACCAATTAGGTGGGTGCTGCAGTATCCTTCGTCAAAAGATTTTGGCAATTTATCCATAATATAATCAATCAACTCTTGAAGTATTAATTGTTTGAGTACGTCATCCTAGCTGCGATACCCTCTCGTCATCTTGAAGTATTGTTTTAGATGTGATGTAGCTTCTGAAATCATTAACTATTATGAGCAAAGAGAGTACGTCATTTAATTGCTGCAGTACTCTTTAGCTACTTGACAACATCTACTCGTTGTTTAGTACTCGTTGAATTATTGTACTAATAAACATTGAATATCATTGTATTGGCTAGAGATGAGTACTTAATATCTGTAGGTACTGAATATCGCAAGATAATATTTCACGAGTATCAGGAGAAAAGAGTTATAAAATGATACGATGATAGAAGAAGCGCGGAGAAATATGAAGTTTTGCGAGGATGGAGTAATTGTGCGAGCATGAGTTGCGATACTTCGTAACTCATGAACAGCTGTATAAATTTTACTATAAATAGGAGTTCAAATGTAAAATTCGAGAGGTTCTTTTAGTGAGTGTTAGAAAATATTTGAGGAAAGAGAATAGAGAAAGTTGTAACTATTCTAATTCCATTTAGATACTTCTTTGTGATCAATTGAGAACATTAATAAGAAAATTGTTATTCATCATTAAGAACTCCTTGAGTTTTTACTAATTCTATTGAGGGTGTAGTTGTAGGTTATTCTGCAACTACATAATTGGCGCTAGAAACAGGGACTTGAGAATTGTGGTAGCCTAAATTTGAGGGAATTGTGGAAAATTTGAAGATCAAATGAAGTCAGTAGATGGAGATGGCAAAAAAAGAAGAATGTAATATGATCACAGAGACAATGATTGAGGAATTTCATAGTAATATGAAGGGAAAAATATACAAGCGAGATTGTAGAGGAAGAAAGATCATGGAGGAAGAAAAGATGACAACTTTAGAAGAATGGGAAAAGCAGAAAATCACATTTTCAGTAGCAGAAATTCCAAATGAACATTTGAACCACACTTCACCATTGGTGATCACATTGCCAATCATGCTAGAAGATAAGAAAGTTGAAGAAAAATGGAAATTAAACCGAATTTTGGTTGATACAGGGAGTTCTGTTAATATTATATTCTATCATGCACTTAAGGGGATGGGAATTAGAGATGAGGAAATCATAAATTCAAAGTGTCTTATTCATGGATTAGGGAAATCTACAACAAAATCTAAAGGAGAAATCGTGCTGCGGGTATTACTAGGAGAAATCGAAATGCATGTAATCTTGTGTGTGATAGATATGGAATCTCCATATAACATGCTGATAGGAAGGCCATGGATTCATGCGATCAAAGCTGTTGCTTCAACATTACATCAAAAAATCAAATTTCCTACACCAAATGGAATTCAAGAAATAAAAGGAGATCTTGATAGTTCAAAATTTTGTTATCAAATTGAAGTAACACAATGCGGAGGAAGAGCAAGAAATAAACAACTTCATAGGAAACTTGCGAAGGAAACAAGAAAAGAAGAAGAATTCCGAGTGTATACAATAAGAGCAAAGGAAGGGAGAGGTATACCAAATGAAATTCCAGAAAAAGAAGGGGAACCAGCAAAAATAATTAAAGAACCAACACCTATGGGGGAGCAAAGTCCAAGCTATGTTGCAGCTGAACCAACCAAAGAAATAAATATTGGAAGTAAAGAAGAGCCTTTATTCTTACGAATTGGAACTAAGATGGATGAAGGAGAAGAAAAAAGGACTACTGATATTTTGCGAGAATATAAAGATATCTTCGCAGGAAGTGTAGATGAGATACCAGGAATTGATCCATCAGTGGCATGTCATAGATTGAATATAGATAAAAATGTAAGACCATTCAAACAAAGAATAAGGAAGATATCACAAAATTATCATGTACAGATAGAAGAAGAATTACAAAAGATGTTGGATGCAGGGATTATAAGGGAAGCAAAATATCCAGAATGGATTGCGAATATGGTCATTGTTCCGAAAAAGAATAAAGGAATAAGAATTTGCATAGATTTCACTGATCTAAACAAGGCATGTCCCAAAGATAGTTTTCCATTACCAGATATACCACAAATGGTGGAATCAGCTGCAGGTCATGATAGAGTCACTTCACTTGATGGATATAAAGGGTATAATCAAATATCACTCGCAGAAGAAGATCAAGAACATACTGCCTTTTTTGCTCCAAGGGGTTTGTATTGTTATGTGAAGATGCCATTTGGTTTGCGGAATGCGGTGCTACATATCAACGTATGGTTGAAAAAGTGTTCGCGAAGTGGATACATAAAACTTTGGAGGTATATGTAGATGATATGTTGATAAAAAGCAAGGAAGCTAAAGACCATGTGCAAGATTTGAAGGAAATATTTGAGCAAATGAGAAAGTTCAACATCAAATTAAATCCAGAGAAATGTATAATTGGGGTTTCATCTGGAAGTTCTTGGGATACATAGTATCGAAGGAGGGAATACAAGTTGATCCAGAAAAAGTCCAAGCAGTTCGTGACATGCCAACACCTGCAACGGTAAAAGAAGTACAAAAACTAAATGGACTCTTGGCTTCACTTGGGAGATTTATTTCGCGAATGTCAGATAAGTGCAAGCATTTTTTCAACATACTTAAAATTCAAATGGACTGATGAATGTGAAAAAGCTTTTCAAGGAATCAAAGAATACCTCGCAAATACATCTATACTACAGAAACCAGAGAAAAATGAAGAATTATTGGTATACCTCACAACAACTCCATATGCTCTAAGTGCAGTTCTGTTACGAGCAGACGCAGGAGTAGAAAGGCCCATTTACTACATTAGTAAAACCTTTAATGTAGCAGAAAAGAACTATTCTAAAATGGATAAGTTAATCTTAGCCTTGGTTTACGCATCATTCAATTTGCGAATATACTTTCAAGCACATGTAATAAAAGTGGTAACCAAAGTCCCAATTGAATCAGTCATGAAGAACACAAAAAGGTCAGGAAGAATAGAAAGGTGGAATGCACAAGTAAACCATTACAAGATAAAATACGAAGTGTTGTCATCGCAAAAATCACAAGTTGTCGCAGATTTTTTGGCAGAATTTCCTTTGGAAGAAGATGAAGCAATAGAGGAAATGATGGATGTTGAAGAATAATTTGGAAATCCAAAAGACTTGTTAACAGAGCCTGATAGATGGGAAATTCTGGTGAATGGATCATCCAATAGTGAGGGAAATGGGATTGGAGTCGTGTTGATTTCACCAGAAGAAGAAAGAACAGCATTCTCATTCAGACTAGAATTTTCATCCACGAACAACGAAACAGAGTACGAAGCTATAGTGCATGCATTAAAGATCGCAATGGAAAAGAAGCTTGAAAGTATAAGGATAACAAGTGATTCACAATTAGTGATTTGTCAAATTAAAGGGGAATATACCACAAATGAATCTTCTTTGAAGAAATACAAGAAACTCGTTGAGGAATTATCTGCGAAGATACCAAAATTAAAATGGAGACATATATCAAGAAAATATAACCGTCTCGCAGATGCTTTTGCATTTATTCCAAGCATGATGACAAATCCAAATACAAGAAATATCCAAATACAAACAATTCAAAACCCATCAGTGGACAAAGAGAAAAAAATTGAAGAAGCTGTTGCGATGGAAGTAAAAAGAGAATTATCAAACAACATCGCAGATTGGAGAAAAGAAATTCATGAATAACTCTCAACAGGAGAAACATCCAGGAATAGACTAGAAGAACATAAACTAAAGATTCGTGCAACAAACTATGAGTTGCGAGAAGGAATTTTATACAGGAAATCTTTTAGTGGACCACCTCTCAGGTGCTTAACTCGCGAAGAAGGAGAAAAGATATTGAAGATGTTACATGGAGGAGAAGCTGGCAATCATAGTGGGGGAAGATCTCTAGCATATAGAGCAAAGATACAAGGATATTAATGGCCTTATATGCATACAGACGCAAAATTGTTCGTACGAAGATGCAAGGAATGCCAACGACATGGTAAAAGAATTCATGCACCAGGGGCTACATTAACTTTTTCAACAAGCTGCTGGCCTTTTGGTAAATGGGGGTTGGATATTGTTGGACCATTTATACCTGGATCTGGACAAATGCGATACTTGATAGTTTCAACAGATTATTTCACGAAGCTCGCAGAAGTAAAAGCAGTACAACATATTCGTGATAAAGATGTTTTTACGTTTATATTTGAGAACCTCATTTGCAGGTACGGGGTTCCAGCGCAACTAGTATCTGATAATGGGAAACAATTTGAGGGGCAGAATATAGAGATGTTACTCAGTGCTTTTAGAATAAAATGTGGGAAGTCAACCCCGTTATATCCACAAGCTAATGGACAAGCTGAAGCAACAAATAAAACAATCGCAGATACAATCAAAAAGAAATTAGAAGGACATCTCAAAGGGTGGTGCGAGCAAGTACCTAGCGCAGTTTGGGCATACAATACAACTAGAAGAGAAGCAACTGGAATGTCTCCTTATTGTCTAACATATGGAGTAGAAGCAGTATTACCCACAGAGGTTGTAATTCCAACAACAAAGAAAGAAGCTTGGGAAAGAAATTTAAGTGCGGGAGTAATATTACGAGAATTGGATGATTTGGAAGAAAAAAGAGAAAAGGTGTTGCACCATATGAGGATTTATCAAGAACGATTAGCTCGAGAATACAACAAGAGAGTCATTGAACGTGAATATAAACCAGGTGATTTGTTCATGCGAGAAACACCTCCATATCAAAAAGAAAATGGAGGGAAATTAGCACCAAAATGGGATGGACCATATGTTATTAAAGAAGTTGTAGGAAGCGGAGCTTATCGGCTGATGGATCCATAAGGGAGAGACATGGGTTTGAGGCTCGGTAGACCTTGGAACAGACTATATTTGAAAAGGTATTACCCATAAAACTCATGAAATTTTTTACGAATATTGTTCGCTAGCAGGAAATTGGGAAAAGTTACGAATTTTCAAAATTTATATTCCAATTAAAATTTCATTAATTTGCGAATAAAAGACCGCAATCTGTGATCAGCCTCCAAAAAAGAAAGAGAGCCGCAGAAAATTTTATACAGGCAAACCTTTGTGGCGTACACCATATTTCGCGAAGCTATAATTCGTAAGAGGAAAAGTCCTAAAGTACGTCATTTAAGGGGGTACCTATAACGTGGATAAGGGTAACCGGAACACCACCAAGGGCCCTTAGTACATGGTAAAAATTTTGGGGTACAACCCAATAATGGGGTACCTATCCGGGTTAGACACCTTGGATTCTCACCTAATCTAACGACATTACGCAATATAAAATGCGGCGTAAGAAGATTTAGGCTGGGCGACTAAGGCATACTGTCTTTCCCAAGAAGTGCAGAAAACGATCAAGGCGCCGAGGTACACGGTTGAGTCAAGAGTGTCGGGTGAGGTTGAACCACATCTGCCATTTTTGACAAGTCTTGGCAAATGATGCACTTGGCCCAAAGATACCCCATAGGGTGCAACCTCGTAACTATAAGCCCTATAGGCAAAAAGGATAAGAGGTTGCGATCAAAAGATGGTTGTTGGCAGAACCGGATGGGAAGAGCTAACCTTGTATGGTCGATGTACGCTTCCTTGAAGGGGAAATCAGGGGGAAGATAAAGGGCAGCACCCTCCATTAGGGAGCTGATAAGTGCTATAAGACGCAAATGTCACGAGGCTTCTTTTTTGCGAAAACATAAAGGCTTGTCATATTTGTGCAACAAATTAATTTCTGCGCCTTATAAAAAAAAAAAAAAAAAGGGGAAAGGAAGAAAGAAAGAAAAGAATAAAGAACTCGCAGAACATAATAAAGTTAAGATGAGATCAATGGGTCGCTACATGAAAGTGTAGAGACGTCCTGCGATTTCATCGCAAGACGGCAATGTCATGGGGCTTCATGTTCGCAAGAATATTTAGGCTTGTCATATTGTCGCAACAATTCCTGAAGAGGTTAAAATACTATACAATGAAGTTAAGATGAGATTAATGGGTTTTTGCATGAAAGTGTAAGAACGTCCTGCGATTTCATCGCACGACGATAATGTCACGAGGTTGTATGTTCGCAAGAATGTTCAGACTTGTCATATTATCGCAAATAATCAATACAAAAGAGGTGGAAAAATAAGACCTTTACTTAGGAAGGCATGATAAGACCACAGAAATTAATGAAGTTTATTATATCAATATCATTGAAGAAATTTTACAAGAATATACATCAAGATATTTTGAAGAGAAGATAGCTCTGGCAATATCATTGAAGAATTTTACGAGAGGTCCTAGGAAAAAAGGACAACATTATTGAAGAATTTTAATGAAGACTTAACAAAAGATGCGATTTTGATAACAATCAAATACAGATAAGTTTATATTCGTAAAAGTTTACGAGAATTACATACTTCTTATACTTTTCCATATATTGAATATTTCACAAAAAGATTGAATACTTCTTATAATTCTTCAAGAATATCTCGTATTTATTATACTTCTTCAACGGATATTTAATTTTGCGAAGGTTAAGTACTTATTATACTTCTTCATACAATAAGTAATAATTTTTTATACTTCTTCATATATTGGGAAATTCTTCATAAATTGAATGCTTCTTATACTTATTATACTTCTTAAGGGTATTTCATATTTTATATACTTCATACTTTCTATACTTCAAGGGGAGATTTATTATTTACTTCGCAACATTCCGTAAAAAGCAAAAGGCTTATATTCCTTATACTTTGAAGGGAAGATTTCTTATTCATAATCACAATAAGAAGAAAATTCGTAAGATAAATTCAGAAGGATATTCTAATACTTCCAGTGATAGTTGATCATTTGAAGAGAAATAATAGGGGGAAAAGGATATACTAAGCTTTATCTGTGAGTTATATATTATTTCTCTTCACATGATCAAAAATGGCAAATTTAGTCAAAGTAAGGTTAAATTATCTTCGCAAAATATCAAAAAGAAAGGATAGATCATCTTCGTAAAATATCAAATGTACTTCTCAAAAAATAGAATTGTTCGCAAAAAAGGAAACCAACGGTAATAAAGGGAAGGAATTCAGAAGAAAGAAAGAAAGGAGAGCCAATGATAAATTGAACAAGGAATATTATCATGCTTCATCAACACTCTGTGTTGGATCTTTAAGATCATAGGAGTCATTAGCAGCCTTCGACTTTTGCGAGATATTATCCTTGGAAGAATATGCAGCAGGGACATCTCCTTGAGGAATAGATTCTTCCTCATCATCAAGATCTTCATCATCACTCTCATGATCGAAATCACTATCAGGCTCACGAGCAACTTCATCGTCAGATATCTTCATATGAGTAATCTTTATAGGAAACAAGCCTCTTGATAAGAGAATGTTATTCGCAAAAACTTGAGCTTTCAGGTGACTTTCACGAAGTATAGCCTTTTGATGATTGGTATCTTCGATATCCTTGGAATAAGAAAGATAGTTGAATCTCCGAGTATCACGATCACGAGAGTTGATTAAGCGGGTAGAAAGCAAGGCATTCTTCTTACGAAGCTCAGAACAGGAGGCTTCTAATCCATCTTTTGCATTACGAAGGTGATTCTCAGATTCTGCAAATAAAACAAAGTTCAAAGAATAAAATTTGCGAATATAATGAAATTTAAAGACGTACCAGAGGCAGTCAAATTTTAATGACTACCTTATCTTTGCGAAGTAAGAGATTGAGTTAAAGATAGACAACAGTTCTTCATCTGATTCATCGCATTATCAAAACCATCACCAACTAATCCTTTAAGTCGAGATTGAAGCTTTTGATCTTTAGAAAGGAGAAATTTTTTATCCTTCGCAAGTTTGGCATTAAGACTTTTTAATGATGAGTAATCTTCTTCAAGTTGATTCTTCTTAGCACACAAGACTATATTCTTATTAATAAGGGAATTCTTCTCAACAACAAAAGAATTTCTTTCAGCATATGAAGACTTCTTTAATTCCTCAAGTTCACCTTTCAACAAAGAAAGAAGATTTTCTTGATCGCAACATTTATTCTGAAGAGTCTTTAATTCTTGCGAAGAAACAATCATTGTATTCAAAAACGAACATTTCTCTTCTGATAAGGTTTTGTTCTCTTCTAATAAGGTTTCTATTCTCAAATTAGCTTTGGTTAAAGAAGAAAAAAGTTGAGATATGTCATCATTCAAAAAATTTCGATCATATATTAATTGAGTATTCTCTTGAAAAAGAGCATCAGAGTTGTCAAGAGCACACGAGTAAAGATCAGATAAATGGGAGAATTGGTTTGAGAGGCTTTCATGCTTGGTTCGATATTCTGTTGCATCTGATTCATGGTGAAGTACCAATCTTCTACATTTCTGGATGGATTCTATAAAGGGGAATGGGTTTTAATGGATGTTTCAAGCATACGAAGAATATAAATAAATAAAATAGAAAATATGAGGATAGTAATCATACCTTTCAGTTCATCATTTCTTTTGCGAAGAATCGCACAGTCCAGAGAATTATTCTGAAGATGATGATTTTCTTTACGAAGATCCTCGCATTCTGCTTGAGAAGCTTTCAAAGAATGGCGAAGTAATTCAATTTCTTTTTCCAAGGATTGACGTGAAGAAGAAATGTCTGGATTGACGAAATTATTCAGAACTTCGTAAAATTCATATTGCGAACGAACATTAGTAGATTTCGCAGTATTGGTCAAAACCTCAGATAACATTCGGAAAGTTGAATAAATTCCATCTCGAATTTCTTGAGGAAGAGGAGAAGAATTTGAAGGAATAAGAGCAAGCTGCAAATTGTCTGGAGAAATAGTACTCAAAGGATTTGGGGATAAGACAGGTTTTTCTAAAGAAGAAGTTGAAGGAATATTTTGCGAGGATTGTTTTTCAATTGAAGAAGTTGAAGAAATATTTTGAGAAGGTTGGTCTTGAATAAGTGTTAATAAATTGACATTGATAGGAGATTGAAAAGCAGGTAATGGAGTAGAGGCAGGAGTATTTGAAGAAGCATTTTCACGAGGAGGAGAGGAAAATTCCTTATCAACTTCAGGAAGGAAATCATCAATCGGAATTAATGGTGTGGGTTTAGTTATTCGAGATCTCTTGCTTGGATTTGGTTTTTCGTCAACCTACGAATCAAAACGTAGATTAAAAACTGAGGCAACAATATATTGTTCAGGAAAGAAGACAGAGTATTTTAACTACCTTTTGATTCTCAAATTTTCTTCTTTGTGGATTAAGGCTTGGATTCTTTAATTGAGATTTCATCTGAGAAGTTATTTTGCTGAAATTAACCAAAATCAGACAACAAATCATACAGAAATTAAAGAGGAGAACAAATGAAATACGCAAAGATAGAGGGAAATTACCTTGGAGAACTCATGAAGATACAGTAGAAGAAAAAATTGCAGAGAAAATAGTGATAGAGAGTATGAGTAGAAGATAGAATTGCGGAAATAAGAAGAAGAAAAGAAAGAGAGTACGAAGGAGTTATATAAGGGAATAACTAAAAAAGAACGGTTACAAAAGACGTGTCAAAATTTCAAAAGACTAAGTAACGGTTATGTTCTCACGATCATTTCTTCTTCGTAGAATTGACATGAGAAGAGGCAAGATGTAAATTGCAGAGAAAATAGTGATAGAGAGTATGAGTAGAAGATAGAATTGCGAAAATAAGAAGAAGAAAAGAAAGAGAGTACGAAGGAGTTATATAAGGGAATAACTAAAAAAGAACGGTTACAAAAGACGTGTCAAAATTTCAAAAGACTAAGTAACGGTTATGTTCTCACGATCATTTCTTCTTCGTAGAATTGACATGAGAAGAGACTAAAACATCTCTTGCGTAAAATATTTCCTATTCTATAATAGAATATTGTTGTGTATTATTTTTTGAAATGTTGCGATTGAACTAAAAAATTTTGCCTGAGTAATGTTGTCTGCATCATCCGTTTTACTAGACCACTGTATTATTTGATAAATGGACTACTCATCTTTTTCTGCGAGATGGACTATTAATTTACTAGTGGGCTATTCATCTTTTTGCGTGGTGCTCGCTAAATTAATTGCTTCAGTATATCAAGTGCTAGTAATAATAACCAATTAGGTGGGTGCTGCAGTATCCTTCGTCAAAAGATTTTGGAAATTTATCCATAATATAATCAATCAACTCTTGAAGTATTAATTGTTTGAGTACGTCATCCTAGCTGCGATACCCTCTCGTCATCTTGAAGTATTGTTTTAGATGTGATGTAGCTTCTGAAATCATTAACTATTATGAGCAAAGAGAGTACGTCATTTAATTGCTGCAGTACTCTTTAGCTACTTGACAACATCTACTCGCTGTTTAGTACTCGTTGAATTATTGTACTAATAAACATTGAATATCATTGTATTGTCTAGAGATGAGTACTTAATATCTGTAGGTACTGAATATCGCAAGATAATATTTCACGAGTATCAGGAGAAAAGAGTTATAAAATGATACGATGATAGAAGAAGCGCGGAGAAATATGAAGTTTTGCGAGGATGGAGTAATTGTGCGAGCATGAGTTGCGATACTTCGTAACTCATGAACAGCTGTATAAATTTTACTATAAATAGGAGTTCAAATGTAAAATTCGAGAGGTTCTTTTTAGTGAGTGTTAGAAAATATTTGAGGAAAGAGAATAGAGAAAGTTGTAACTATTCTAATTCCATTTAGATACTTCTTTGTGATCAATTGAGAACATTAATAAGAAAATTGTTATTCATCATTAAGAACTCCTTGAGTTTTTACTAATTCTATTGAGGGTGTAGTTGTAGGTTATTCTGCAACTACAATATCATTGCACTCAAGTACTCAAAATATGGCGATAGTCTATTGCAGATTTGTAGTAGACCCTCACAATCGCAAATTTTGTTGATGTAACCTTTTGTTTCGTGAGTTCCGTGACCTATTTCTCAATAATAAAGTGCGCATCCTTCCAAGCATTTCCACTCTGAATAGATATAGTTGTTAATGTGGTCTTTTCTTCCAAGTTCATTTTCTAGAGGCAGGAAAGTAAATCTTTCAACTGGAGAAGTGGATATAGACTTCTAACTGTTATATTTTGGCGAGGAGATCGCTGGTGATGTTGATCTGTTTTCCCCTCAAAAATAAGAGATTTTATCCTGTAGAATTATTTGTTGGTGTAATGTCATTTGATTTCTTTGCGATTGTTGATGAAGTATGTGTTGAATAAATCATTAGTCTTCTTCCTTTATCTACTGTGTTGTTTTTGTCCTTTGTGCTTTCTCCTCCGTTGGAATCTGAATTTTCTGTAAAAATGTTGGTGTTGATTTAATCCATTTATTCGCTGACGTTGTATGTTGATAAATTGGTGGATGCATCTTATCGCAAAAGAGGAATTTCGCTTGAGCTTTTGATTCTTTCATCTGTGACAATTCGTAGCAAAACATTTTTAGATTCAAGACTTCCATAATAATCAAATTTCTACAAAAAGGAAAATTAAGATTTGACAAAGAGTCTATCTTTCAATTTATGTTTGAAATTCCCAGATTAAAAAATGAAACGGAGAATAAGAAAAATGAGAAGAAATTTGTCCCTTTTGATGATTTGTTGACACAATTTTGCTGATGTTTTCTTCATCCGCCATTTAACATATCTCCTTCTCTCTATTTGCTGTATAATCATGATCTTTCATTGTAGCCTTCCATATTTGATCTTGAAATTTTTAAATCGAGTGAAATCTAATTCTAACGATAGCCAATTTCTTTGAATCTTCTTCAATCCGTCCCCTTAGTCGGCGCCAAAATGTAGTTGCAGGAATTCCCACAACACACCCCTTATAATATCTTGATAATTATCTCTTGATCTAAACTAATTTTATATTTAAAATTCTAAAAATTGTAAATAGACACACGGATTTTTACATGGTTCGATCAATTTGATCTACATCCATGATTCTCTACTATGATTGTTAAAGTTTACATTTGATTTTACATTTGATAATCTCCATTAATGGAGTTCTAAATCTAGTTTTGGGGAAGAAGATGATAAAGAAAAAATACATTTTCTATCTCTAAAAATCTCTCTGAAAAATATCTCTCTCTCCTCAAGACTCTCTCCACTCTAAAAATATACATCCCCCCTTTCTGGACTTACTTAAACCCTTTATATATGAAATTACATAGTGGGTGACAGCTAAGTTTTCCCCTTCTTTCAGATCTATTTTTCGATCTCATCGCGGTAATTACAATGTTAATATTCGCCAACTTTTGTAATCCTCGTGAAACAACACTCTTCTAATATGCCTCTTCAATCGTCAACTTCGTCATTCTTTGAATTATTTTGTGATGTTCGTGAAATGTTGTTGAAGATTTTTCAGTAATGCTCGTAGAAGTGTCATTAATCTCTCGTGAACATAATTGTGGCGATATTCTGGTACTACATATTTGGTCTCCTTAATGAGAAAAAATGCTCATATTTCCATCAAATTTTCCCCCATAGCAGAGCAAAAATTCTGAAAATCCAATTGATTTTGCACTGAGGTTGAGATACAAATGGGGGCTGGAGACCCCATTTGTCTCTACGTGCCTCCGTTTCTGGCCCACAATGATATTACGCCTTTTACACGCCTATTAAAAATGGGGCGGTTTTTAGTCGGCGTACATACTCCTATTAAAAATGTAAGCATTGTGTTGTGTGATTTGATTATAACCGTCCAGCAACTCATGTCAGAATATAACCATTCAGCAATTCAAATCAGAATGTTTCAGGGATTTCTCAGCGTTAATGTTGTAGCGATATAATATCATCATATGTCCCAAGATAATCAATATTCAGCATATATTTCAGTATAAATGGGACTCGGTGTTTTCCTCTTTGGATTTTTTTAGTTAATCGAAGACTAACATAGATACAAATGTTTATTTTGAACACAATTATCCAACGAGGAGTATTATTATTTTATTTTAAAACATCCATTCAGGTAAGTGGTTTATGTCACTCTAAAATGCATGTACCAATCAAGCTGTGTCTCTTCCGGGGCTGGTTCTTGACGAAAGTCCACAGAATGATGTGCGACAGTTGATATAATGAGGTGTGGTTAAGTTGCGACTCCAGTGCATCATTTTTCTTAATGAGCAGCATTATTTGAAAATTCGTGATCCTAACAAGTGACGTATATTTGCAAGTTTTATAATAAAGACAGTTATAAGTTAGGGGAAGGATCGGCTCACAGCTCTATAATGACAGAGTTTTCCACAGACTCTTACAACCGATAGATATCGCAACTATGAATGGCTGGTTTTTAAATATGAAACACACGGGTTTGTTAACTGTACCAAGACCCGTTTTCATACTTACTAGTAATTTTCTGACTTTTTTCATTCTCTCTCTTATACTAAATCATTTTTTGCCCCGACCTTCCCTCTTTCTTGCAACTTTTACTCTCTCTCAATTGTTCTTTTGAAAGAGTATCTGTAAGTTTTGTTGAGCGATCAAAAGAGTTAGGGATTCATCTAACATACGATCTCATAACGTCTGGCACATCTGTACGTTGTGTTGGTGCTCATGTATCTGCTGTTTTAGAAACAAGAGGCGATTAGGTCTTAATAATTCCTAAATTGAAAAGATTTCTTGAAATAAGATTAAAAGACAAGGTGTTTATTGTTGAAGGTAAGAATAATGATTCTTCTCTCGTTGTAATTAAATAAGTGGAGTACTTTTGAAAACACTAAACTGGCAAATTTTTCCTAGGTTTGCTCCACCAAATCAATAATAAAACTAAATTCGAAATCAGATTAAACACAAAGACATGGAAGACCAATAAATCAAAATTAATCTGAGTTGCAGAAACTAATTGAAAATTAGAGTCATGAAGTTTCAATCATAATGAATCAAATTGTTTATCAAAGACAACACACTCTCAAATTACAAAATCTTCGATCTCAAACCCCAAACCCTAGAAATTAATTATTTTAAATCAATAAATTGAGGATCACTTTCGGCATTTCTGAGATTTTTAGATCTAAAGAAACCAAAGATTTTTACCGAAAAATAGTTAATTAAGATTAGTTTTTTTTTGTTGTTAAAAGTAGAAGAAGAACTGGAGCGAGAAAGAAGAAAGGCCGAAGAAAAATACTATTAGTATGATTTAGGATAACAGACTGAAAATAATAAAGTCAAAGAATTACCACCTATCAAAACGGATCTTGGTAAAGACATAAACCCGCGTGTTTCTCATTTAAATCTAAACCATTGGTAGTTGCTAAATCCATCGGCTGACAGAGTTTGTGACAACTCTGTCATCCCAAGGCTGTGAGCCGATCCTTCCCCTATAAGTTGTGCCGCGAATTTAACCTACAACTGGTGTCAAATTTTGGTATTAAAATCCGGGGCCTATAAGAAAATTGTAAAACTTTGTAGTTACCAACCTTCATTTTCGAAAATTAGTAATTAGCCCACTTTTATTTATGATTAAATAAATTTTGTTGTTGAAACACAAATTATTTTTAGCCCAAGATCTTGTTTAAAACATAGAATTGTCTTTGTCATATCCATTTACATTTGCTTTTTTCTTTTAATGCTATAGTTATCTATTTATCTGGTATGTTACAGGTAAATTCCAGTTAACCATTATATATGTAATGGCGTGCGGGATAGCATTTGTCTATACAAAAACGTTTACATGCAAAGATAATTTTGTATTTGATAAAGGACTGAATATAATAGGTGAATTAAATAAATAAAGTGCAAATTGTAGTTTGCACCACATTTAACGTGATTAATTGTTTGTGCACCATATTTTAAAGTGTAAAAGACATTGTAGGACCAGAATATCACTACAGCACTTCTCTGCGAGATTAACAACACTTTCCAGCGAGCATCACCGCAAGTTATTCAACTACACTATGCGAGTGTCACAAAAGCAGTCAAAAGAGTGACGTAATAGCTGACGATTGAAGAAAACACGAGAAAAGCATGTTTGTCCCACGATGGTTACAAAGCTTGCGAGAATGAACATTATAATTTCTGCGATGAGATCGCAGAGTAAATCCGAAATAAGAGGAAAGTTTAGCTGTCATCCACTATGTAATTCCCTATATAAAGGATTCCGATAGATTCAGAGAGGAATGATGTATTTTTGAGAGTTGAGAAAGTCTTGAGGAGAGATAAACTACAAGAGAAAAGTTGTATTCTTGAGTTCTTACATTTCATGTAAATATTTCTGAAAATCAAATAATAAAGTGTCATTCTTAATCTTCAAATTTGAGTTGGTTATTACAAATTCTTAACAAGGGTGTAGTGTAGGATTTCCTGCAACTACATTTTGGCGCCCGAAACAGGGATAATCAAGCTAAGAAATCTATAATTACAACTTGAAGATTTGAATAAATTGTTAGAGTTAAAGAAATGTCTAGAAGAAGAATAAATACATCAGGACCACCAACAACTGTGAGGAGGAGTAAAAGACTTGCAGGTGGAGAAAAAAATGAATTAGGAGAATCTTCAAGGATAAGAACAAGAAGAAATAGAACAAGGATTGAAGGAGAAAATCAAATTCCACAACCGAATCAACAAACACCAATACAAGATAGAAATGTGGATTATGATAGAGTGAGTGTGCATACTTGGAGATCGGATTCGATGGAAGATGTATAATATCAACAATTAAGAGATGGAAGAAGAGAAGAAAGAAATCAAGGAGTGGTTGAAGGATTAATTCATGGAGAAGTCGAAAATGAAACATCAGATGATCCAAGACAAAGAATACAAGAGGAAATAAGATTAGAGACGGAAGAGCGTGCAAATTTAACAAGACAAAATCACGAGTTGAGAATGGATAATTTGAGATTACAAAGTAGAAGATCAAGAGATTACTTTTCTGTTTCTTCATCTTCTTCATCTCCCGTCTGTAACTTTGCCTCTTCTTCATATTCTTCTGCTACTGTTCTAATGGAGTCCTCGAGGTTTGTTTCTTGATTTATGTTGTTTATTCTAAGCTAGTTTTTACTTTCATTCTACAATCTTTCTTATTTCCTTGTTATGTCTTCTTTTTAGCGGAAATATTTCTAACACACAATCTACTACTCACAACCCTAATCCTCGCAAGAAACCAGTAGAAAAGAAGAAGAGAAATTCTGCAAATGATAAGGTAGTAATAAACACCCTTTATTTTTTAATAACAATATTGTTGCCTCTGTTTCTTACCTGGGTTATTATTCGCAGAATGACGTGAATCCTGATAAACCTCCAAAAAGGTCTCCCCATTTTAAGACACTCGGGGAAAATCTCATTATTCCCTTGTTAACATCTGTGAAGATTACTCCCACACCATCGCAACCAAATCTTTCTTCTCCTATCCGCGAGAATATCGATGTTCATACCTCTACCCCTTCTGACATTTTGACAAACCAAGCTTCTAAAGCTGCTGCGACTGAGGTTCCTTATAGTCCTTTACGGCCTTCAACTGTTGTTTTTCCACATACTCCTCCTGATAACTCAACCATCACAAATGATCGCCAACTTACTCTCACTACTATTTCACCTTCTAAATCCTTTCCTTCATCAAGCGAAACTTTCGCAGGTGTTGATGTTGCTTTTAAAGTCTTGTTTAATATTTTAGACAATGCTAGAAAGTCTTCTACTGAACCTCTCCAACAGGAAGCTTGCGAGACTCTGTTTAAGTATTTTGGCTCTGATTGTAATGATTCATGAGCAGCTTTAGAGAATGAGATTGAAGTTCTGAGGAAAACTCTTCAAGATAAAACTGCTAAGTGTGATACCTTGAATCACATGCTCCGTAACTCTTCACTAGATTGTGAGAATCTTCGCAGAAAAAATGACGAGTTGAAAGGTATATTTTTCTTGCCTCTGCTCTTTTTGCTTTTCTGTTTCATATACATACTTTCTGTACTTAGACTTCCTTCTTAAATTCTTGATTCATATATTAGTTTCAAATCGGGATTGTTTCATAGAAAGACTCAAATCTGAATCTATTGCTGAAGAAGTTCGCGTTGAAAGAGATTCTTGGATAGATCAACATACTAGACTAGATAATCTGTACACTTATTCAATTGATCGCATAAATAATCTTACTAATGAGAACAATCAATTATTGCAAAGGCAGAATGTTTTGAGTGGCGAGCTTGATCGCCTCTCATATTTGTTTTTTAAGGCTAATTTGGCGATAGAATCTTTATCATATGAGAATAAAACCCTGTCCCAAGAAAAACATAGATTTTCAAGCTTGATGACGATTTCCACGCAGCAAATAAGTAATCTTCAAAGTACATGCAATAGTCAAGAGAAATCTCTTCATTCTCTTAAGAAGGAGCTCAAGGAGTTAACTGAATCATCTGCCGCCGAGAAGGATAAGCTTATCAGGGGTAGATTAACTCTTAGTTTAAGAGCCAGCGAACTTTAAGACCGATACTCTCAGTTAAAGGAATCTCATTCTTTATTAGCAAAGGAAAATTCATATCTTCGCAACAAAGAAGAAAACATGAAATCTCGCCTGAAGGGTATGGTTGGCGATAAATTCGATGATGCCATGAATCAGTGGGAGAATTGTTTATTTTTTTAATCCAAAACTTAACCTTGCAAAAAGAAGGTAGTCAGTTAACTTCCTCTCTTGTTGATCTTCTCATAAAATCTTGTGTTATGTTCCTTGTGAGATTCTTGTTTAATTGATTTTATTTTGTTGCTCACAGAATCCGAAAGAAATCTTCATTCCACTATTACTGATCTCACCACCAAGTTGGATAGTGTTCGCAAAGAAAACAAGATTCTCATTTCCGATTTGTTAAATGTTCGCGACAAGGCAGAAAGAAAACTTGATTATCTTGAATATTTTAAAAATATAGAAATTAGGAATCGTGAAAGAGGTCTCCTTCGCCAAGTCCATCTTAGCGCTGAAGTTCTTGTGAACGAGATTCTGCTTCCCCGTTCTCTTTCTCCTGTTTCTGTTCCTCCTCTAAAGGCTGATGATGATGAAATCCCTCTTCCTATGGATGAAGATTTAGAGTTTACCAATGATGAAGAGAATACTACTCAAGAAGATGGTGGAGAAGAAAAATAAAAAATAAGTCCTCCCAAAGAATCTCGTGACGAGGAGTTAAAAGAAGGAGAGACTCATGATGAAAGAAATGCTAATGAAGCTGATAACTCTGGCAGAAATAATAAACCTAACGAGCAAGAAGAATGAATCTGGCAACGCCACCGCTGAAATTTGAATATTATCTTTGCTTTCCTTTTCTTCCTTTTTTCTTGCGAGTGATGTAACTTTTAAGATCCTTGGAATTTTAATCCTTCAATTTTAACTTACTTTGAATATTTTCAAGGAAGATAATGAGATCTTACTTCTCTATTCCCTAACTTTCCCTTCATTGTCTTTCTTGAAATGGTAAATCATTTTCTGTATCTTCTTTAAGTAAATTTGTTGTTGCACTATTCACGAAAGTATGAACATATCTGCGATATAAGGAATACTGTTGCACTTTTCTGAAAAATTCTGAGGGAATCCGCGATGTTAAAAATTTGTTTCCTTATATATAATTCTGCGATGAATGAATGTTTCCTGCAATCTTAAAGCAGAATAGTTAATTGGTAAGATTATTCTTTTGGTCTTATTTTGCCTTCCTAGTTAAAGGTATTATTTTGCCAAACTTTTTCTGGCTGCGACAAAATCGCAGGATTTCTTAACATTTGCATGTAAAGACCCTTTGATCTTGTCTTATCCATGTTTCTTTCAAAATCTTTGCGACAATATGATAAGCATACATTCTCTCTCAAGAATTTACCCTTATGACATTGCCGTCTTGCGATGAAATCGCAGGACGTTTTTACACTTTCATGTAAAAACCCATTGATCTCATCTTAACATTTCTCTCGTGGCTTGTTGCCTTTGCATTATTTACGTCATGCGACAATATGACATGCCTAAATTTTCTTGTGATCATAGCGCCCCATGACATTTCCGTCTTTAAGACACTTATCATCTCTCTAATGGAGGGTGCCACCCTTATCTTCCCCCTGGTTGCCCCTTCAAGGAGGGCACATCGGCCATACAAGACTAGCTCCTCCCACCCAGATTTACCAACAACCAGCTGTTTTCGCAGCCTCTTGTCCTTTATACCTATATGGCTTATAGTTGCAAGACTGCACCCTAGGTGGGGTTTTCTTCAGGCCAAGTGCATTGTAGCCAAGACTTACCAAGGATGGCAAGAGAGTTTCGTACGCTCCGAGCACCCTTGGCTCAACCGTGTACCTCGGCGCCTTGGTCATACTTTGCACTTCTTGGAAGAGACTCTCAGTCGTCCCACCAGGGTATAACCATATATAGTTGGAAATCCAAGATCTCTCTCCCGGATAGGTTTTCTTTAACCCCAACATCTGCATGACTCAGGTTCCAGCAGCGGTATAACCTTATCCCTGAGTCATGTCAAGAGATACCCCCTTTATAACGCACTATTAGGTCTTACATTTGCCTCTTACGAAATTTTATTCGCGAACTAGGGTGCACGCCATAAAGGTTCGTCCCATTCTTATGTCTCTGCGAAATTTGTATTCGATATTCTTGCGATATTGCTCGCTGTTTTTATTGTGCTTTGTTGTAAATAGAGATAGAATAATTTTATTACCTGCTTTATTATATAACATACCAACATCTGTTATCTTGTAG
Organism: Papaver bracteatum; assembly: GCA_023529315.1. Classification (NCBI taxonomy): domain Eukaryota; kingdom Viridiplantae; phylum Streptophyta; class Magnoliopsida; order Ranunculales; family Papaveraceae; genus Papaver; species Papaver bracteatum. Next base: position 35,889 of record JAJJWX010000477.1, on the reverse strand, counting down.
AAGATGTCATTGATAATACCTTTTTAGAAATAATCTATTCCGTGGTCTATCAAGTCTTTGACCAACATCTCTTCCTTCAGGATCCATTAGTTTGTATGCCCCATTTCCAATTATCTCTTTGATGATATATGGTCCATCCCATGTTCTCGCCAACTTTCCACCACTCTCTCGCTGATAACTTGGTGTTTCTCGCAGCACTAAATCGCCAGGTTGGAATTCACGCTTCTTAACACACTTGTTGTACTCACGAGCTAATCTTTGATGGTAATTTTTCATATGTTGCAAAGTTTTTTCTCTCTTTTCTTCCAATTCATCCAATTTATTTAAAATAATTCCAGCACTTAGATTTCTTTCCCAAGCCTCTCTTTTTTTTGTAGGAATAGCGACTTATGTTGGAAACACAGCTTCAACTCCATATGTCAAACAAAAAGGTGACATCCCAGTAGCTTCTCGTCTGGTGGTATTGTAAGCCCATATCGCATTATGCACTTGTTCACACCATGCTATGTGATACCCTTCTAATTTCTTTTTCAAGATATCTGCGATTATTTTATTAGTTTCCTCAGCCTGACCATTTGCTTGTGGGTATAAAGGAGTAGATTTCCCGCATTTTATCTTAAATGCATTGAGCAGCAACTCTATATTCTGTCCCTCAAACTGCTTTCCATTATCGATACTAATTGTCTTTGGAATCCCAAATCTGCAGATTATATTTTCAAAGATGAATGTAAAAATATCCTTATCGTGAATATGTTGTACTGCCTTTACTTCTCCCCATTTTGTGAAATAATCCGTTGCGACGATCAGATACCTTCTTTTTCCAGAACCAGGTACAAACGGTCCTACAATGTCTAACCCCCATTTCCAAAAAGGCCATACACTTGTTGAAGATGATAATGGCGCTCCTGGCACATGTATCATTTTTACGTATCACTGGAAATCCTCGCAACGTATTGAGAGCTGCTTTGCATCCTCATGCATATATGGACAGTAATAACCCTGCATTTTTGTTCTATATGCTAAAGATCTTCCTCTACTGTGATTACCAGCGTCACCACTATGTAACATCTTCAATATTTTTTGTCCTTCTTCTCTCGTCAAACATCTTAGCGATGGTCCATTAAAAGATCTGCGATATAATACTCCCTCTCTTAACTCATAATTGGTTGCCCTACTTTTTAATTTATGTGCTTCTAATCTATTTCTTGGAATTTCTCCTCTCGCCAGGTATGCATGAAGTTATGCTCGCCAATCTGCGATATTTCTCGTGGGCTCTTCCTCTCCAGCTTCTACCATCATTACGTCTATCTATTCTTCTTCTTTGTTTATCGATGGATTTGAGAGTGTTTGAATTTTTATGCATCTCGCCAATGGATTTGTCATCATGCTAGATATGAAAGCAAAAGCATATGCGAGCCTATTATCTTTCCTTGATATGTGTCTCCATTTTATTTTTGGAATTTTCGCAGATAGTTCTTCAACAAGATTTTGTACTTCTTCAAAGATGGTTCATTTGTGGTATACTCTCCCTTTATCTGGCGAATAACCAATTGTGAATCGCTGGTGATTCTAGCATTTTCCAACTTCATTTCTATTGCAAACTTCAATGCATGGATTACAGCTTCATATTCTGTCTCATTATTAGTGGATGCAAATTCCAATCTAAATGAAAAAGCTATTTTTTCTCCTTCTGGTGAAATGAAAACAACTCCAATCCCATTTCCTTCTCCATTTGACGATCCATCCACTAATATTTCCCATCTGTCAGGTTATGTTAATAGCTCTTTTGGGTCTCCATGTTCTTCTTCTATATCCATCATCTCTTCAACAACTTCGTCATCTTCTAAAGGAAATTCAGCTAAGAAATATGCGATAACTTGTGATTTTGGCGAAGATAGAATTTCATATTGAATATTAAAGTGCCCTACTTGCGCATTCCATCTCTCAATTCTTCCTGATATTTTTGAATTCTTCATCACCGATTCGATTGGCACTCTCGTTAACACTTTGACCTTATGCGCTTGGAAGTAAATTCGAAGCTTAAAAGTTGCGTGTACCAACGCTAGAATTAGTTTCTCAATCTTTGAATAATTTCTCTCTGCTGAATTAAATATTTTGCTGATATAATAAATTGGTTTTTCTACCCCTGCATCTACTCGAAATAACACAGCACTTAGCGCATATGGAGTTGTTGCGAGATAAATCAATAATTTTTCTCCTGGTTCAGCTTTCTGTAATATAGATATACTTGCCAAATGTTCTTTTATTCCTTGAAAATATTTTTTGCATTCATCTGTCCACTTGAATTTTGTTCCCTTCTTGAGTATATCGAAAAAATGTTTACACTTGTCTGAAGATCGCGAAATGAACCTTCCTAGCGAGGCTAAGAGTCCATTTATTTTTGCAAATCTTTTACCGTCGCAGGAGTTGGCATATCGCGAATTGTTTGTACCTTTTCTGAATCAACTTGTATTCCCTCTTTTGACACAATATACCCCAAAACTTCCCTGAAGTTACTCCAAAGGTACACTTATCAGGATTCACTTTAATATTGAATTGACGCATTTGATCGAAAATCTCTCTCAAATCTTGCACATGATTCTCAGCTTCTTTGCTTTTGATCAGCATATCATCTACATACACTTCTAATGTTTTGTGGATCCACTTTGCAAACACCTTTTCCACCATTCTTTGATATGTTGCACCAGCATTTCGTAAGCCAAATGGCATCTTTGTATAACAATATAATCCTCTGGGAGCAAAAAATGCAGTATGTTCTTGATCTTCTTCAGCGAGAGGGATTTTATTATATCCTTTATACCCATCCAATGATGATATTCTTGCGTTTCCTGCTGATGATTCAACCATTTGTGGAATATCTGGCAACGGAAAACTATCTTTTGGACATGCCTTGTTTAGATCCGTAAAATATATGCAAATTCTTATCCCTTTATTCTTCTTTGGGACCACCACCATGTTTGCAATCCATTCTGGATATTTTGCGTGTCTTATAATTCCTGCGTCGAGCATCTTCTGTAATTCTTCTTCTATTTGAGAATGATATGTTGTTGCGATCTTCCTTATTCTTTGCTTAAATGGTCTTATGTTTTTGTTAATTTCTAATTTATGACATGATATTGACGGGTCTATCCCTGGCATCTCATCCATGTTCCACACGAAGATATCTGCATATTCTCGCAAAAGATTTATAGTTTTTTCTTCCTCATCTGCCTCCATTATAGTCCTAATCTTCAGCATTTTAGGTTCTTCTTTACTTCAAATATTTATTTCTTTTGTTGGTTCAGCAGCAGTGTAGCTGGCTTCAGGTTCTCCCATTGGTGTTGGTGTTTTCATAACTCTCGTGAATTCATTCCCTTCTCGCGAAATTTCACTGGGCACTCCTTTTCCTTCTTTTGCTCTTATCATGTAAACTTTAAATTCTTCTTCCTTCTTCAATTCTCTTGCCAGTTTTCTGCGAGCCTTTCGCAGCTTTGGACGTTTTTCACAATTTCTTACTTCAATTTGGTAGCACAATCTCGCGAAATTCACATCTCCTCTAATTTCTCCAATTTCACTAGGCATAGGAAATTTAATACATTGATGTAGTGTTGACGCCACAGCCTTGATTGCATGTATCCACGGTCTTCCCAGTATCATATTATATGGAGATTCCACATCTACCACACATAATGATATTTGTGTTTCAATTTCTCCTAGTGGAATTCGTACCATTATCTCGCCTTTAGGTTTTGTTATAGACTTTCCAAAGCCATGAACATAATACGTTGAATGAGACATTTATTCATACTTATATCCCATCTTCTTGAAGGAATGATAAAATATCATGTCTACAGAACTTCCCGTGTCTACTAAAGTTCTATTCATAGCCCATTCTTCTTCAGATTTTATCGATTTCTCCTTTCTCATTGGTATAGTGGTTACGGTGACCACCAATGGAGATGTATTACTTTAATCTTCTTCTGGTATTTCTACTGCTGTAAACGTGATTTCTTGTTTTTCCCAATATTTCAATGATGATATCTTCTCCACTGTCATAATCTTCCTTCCTTCAAAATCCCGTTTATGTATCCTTCCTTTGATATTTTCATGAAATTTATCAATCATTTCTTTTGTTATTACATCACCTTTCAATTTTCTACAATCCTTTTTGATTCTGATCATTCTTCCTTTAATTTTCTCACCGATTTACTTTATAATTTCCCTAATCTTGAACAATTTTTATCTTCTTCTTCGCTTTTTCTTCTATTTTCGTTAATTCATTCCCTGTTTCGGGCGCCAAAATGTAGTTGCAGGATTTCCTACACTACACCCTTGTCAAGAATATATGATAATTAAATCATAATTATGAATGAACAACAACACTTTTATTAATTCACTTTCAGGAAGATTTACAAGAAATATTAAAACTCAGAAGTACAACTTTCTTTCTGGAGTTTCTCTCTCCTCAAAATTCTCTCAGCTCTCAAAAATGCATCATCATCTTCTGGATCTATCGTGCTCTTTATATAGGAATTTACATAATGGATGACAGCTAAGTTTTCCTCCTATCTCGGATTCACTTTGCGATCTTATCATGATCGTTACAATACTTCTTTATCGCAAGCATAATGATCATCGCAGGATCAATCATGTTCTTCTTTTATTTCTTCCATCGTCAATTTCTTTTAGTTGTTCTGTAATGCTCGTGAAATGTCGTTGAAGAATTGTCAGTGATGCTCGCAGAAATGTTGTTAATATCGCGGGAATAGCGTTGTAGCGATATTCTGGTACTACACATCTTAGATGTACTTACTGAGTGAAAGGGGTTCTCGCAGCTTCTTCAATAGATTCATCAAGTTTCCTTCTACCTCCTTCTCATCTATTGTTTACTATTCCCCTCATCTGAATTTGCTCATTCGCAGCTGAATTTGGTTTCATCGGTCTTTTCAGTGCAACTTCCCTTATCCTGCATTCATGTACTTCTTGTCTTACGAGATTTTGTGTATCTTCATCTACATCTTCATTCCATTTTCTGCGATCTTCTTCTTCACCTTCTTCTTGAAATCGCAGCTGATTACGCTGTCTATTTTCTTCTCTTAATGACCTTGAATTTGATCTAACAGTACTTCTTGATCTTTTACTTTGTAATCTCAAATTCTCCATTCTCAACTCGTGATTTTGTCTTACTGATAACTGAAAGAGAGGATGATGTGTTTTTGAGAGTTGAGAAAATCTTGAGGAGAGAGAAACTTCAAGAGAAAAGTTGTATTCTTGAGTTCTTAAATTTTCTGTAAATATTTATGAAAATCAAATAAGAAAGTGTCATTTTTAATCTTCAAATTTGAGTTGGTTATTAAAAATTCTTAACAAGGGTGTAGTGTAGGATTTCCTGCAACTACATTTTGGCGCCCGAAACAGGGATTGAATTAACGAAAATCATAGAAAAAGTGAAGAAGAAGGTAAGAATTGTTCAAGATTAAGAAAATCATTAAAAAAATCGGCAAAATAATTAAAAGAAGAATGATTAAAATCAAAGAGGATTGTAGAAAATTGGAATGTGGTATGGTAGCAAGAACAATGATTGATAGATTTCATGAAAATATTAAGGGGAAGATACATAAACGGGATTTTGAAGGAAGGAAAATTATGACGGTGGAGAAAATATCATCATTGAAAGATTGGGAAAAGAAGGAGATCACATTTACAGCAGCAAAAGTACCAGAAGAAAATCTAACTCATACATCTCCTTTGGTAATCACGGTATCCACTATACCAATGAGAAAGGAAGAATTAATAAAATCTGTAGAAGAGTGGGCTATGAATAGAACTTTGGTGGATGCATGAAGTTCTGTGGATATAATATTTTATCATACTTTTAAAAAAATGGGATAAAAGGATGAAGAAATGTCTTGTTCAACATATCATATTCATGGCTTTGGAAAATCTTTAACAAAACCTAAAGGCGAAATAGTGGTACCAATTCTGCTAGGAGAGATTGAAACACAAGTAACATTATGTGTGGTAGACGTGGAATCACTATATAACATGATATTGGGAAGGCCGTGGATACATGCAATCAAGGCTGTAGCATCAATATTGCATCAATGCATCAAATTTCCTATGCCCAGTGGAATTGGAGAAATTAGAGGAGATATAGATTTTGCGAAGCTGTGTTACCAAATCGAAGTAAGAAATTATGAAGAGCGTCCAAAGCTGCGAAAAGCTCGCGAAAAATTGACGAGAGAAACGGAGAAAGAAGAAGAGTTTAAAATTTACATGATAAGAGCAAAAGAAGGAAAAGGAATACCCAGCGAAATTTCACGAGAAGGAGATGAACTCGCGAGAGTCATGAAAGCACCAACACCAATGGGAGAACCTGAAGCCAGTTACACTGCAGCAGAACCAAAAAAGGAAGTAAATATTGGGAGTAAAGAAGAGCCTAAAATATTGAGAATTGGGACTAAAATGGAGGAAGAGGATGAAGAAAGAACTATAAATCTTTTGCGAGAATATAAAGACATCTTCGCGCAGAGCATGGATGAAATGCCAGGGATAGATCCCTCAATAGCATGTCATAAATTAGAAATCAACAAAGATGTAAGACCATTCAAACAAAGAATAAGGAAAATTGCAACAACATACCATTCCCAAATAGAAGAAGAACTACAGAAAATGCTTGATGCAGGAATTATAAGGCAAGAGACAACAGATGCAAAATCGCCATAATAATAATATTCAGGAGCGGATATGTTGTACTGCCTTTACTTCTCCCCACTTTGTGAAATAATCTGTTGCGACATGAGAAGAGGCAAGATTTAGGACCAGAATATCGCTACAACGGTATTCCAGCGAATAGCAACATTTCTGCGAGAACGTCGCGGGTTCTTTAACAACGCTTGGCGAGTGTCACAGAAAAGGATAAGGAATAACGTAATGGCTGACGACTGAAGAAACATGAAGAGAGCATGTTTATCCTGCGATGGTCACAAAGCTTGCGAGAAAGAACATTATAGCTATCGCGATACAATCGCAGAGTAAATCCGAAAGAAAAGGAAGACTTAGCTGTCATCCACTATGTAAATTCCTATATAAAGGGTTCCATTAGATTCAGAAGAGGATGATGTATTTTTGAGAGTTGAGAAAGTCTTGAGGAGAGAGAAACTACAAGAGAAAAGTTGTATTCTTGAGTTCTTACATTTCCTGTAAACATTTCTGAAAATCAAATAATAAAGTGTCGTTCTTAATCTTCAAATTTGAGTTGGTTATTACAAATTCTTTGCTTTAGCCCCAACTTCTATTACGAATGTTTCTGCTACTTTTACAGCATTCACTCTCAAGACGGCAATGTCATAAGGTTCAATTCTTGCAAGAGAGTTTGTACTTATCATATTGTCGCAGAGATGTTGAAAAAATATGGATAAGACAAGATCAATGGGTCAATACATGCAAATGTAAAGACGTCCTGCGATTTTGTCGCAGAAAGAAAAAATGTGGCAAAATAATACCTTTAATTAGGAAGGCATAATAAGACCATATGATTATTGCGATAATGCTCGCATAATTTATGAGATTTGTGATTTTACGCATCGATCATAAAGTTATGAAATTGTTGCTAGCGATAACATCGCCGATATTGAGGAAAATTTAATTTGATTTACAACTAATATCTAATCTCTACTTAATTTTTTCATATTGCAGATGAATAATAGAGGCAAGTATGGGAATGCATAGAATGATGAAATTATTATTGATCCATAATATGATAAAATTGCATAGATATTATGATACATTTATACAGATAATTAAAGGGTAATAATTATATTGATTGATTAATTTGCAGAAAAAGAATTGTTTTCTGATTCATACAGAAGAAACTCGTAACAGGTTGGACAAAAGTGCAGCAATATTACAAGAAGAAGGAAATAAGTATACAAAATTTTCAAGGAAGATAAAGAGAAGAAACAGAACTAAATAGATCCATCACCACCTTCATCAGATTTCTCTTCTTCTTCAGATTTCTCCTCATTACCAGATTTCTCTTCTTCATCATTATCATTATTATCTCTATCTTCGCCAGATTTTTCTTTATCATTATCATCATTACCTTCATCTTCGCTAGAATCCTCAGTCTCGCTATCAGAAATAACAAGATTTGGAGTTTTTGCTGGAATCTCCTTTGCTAGATCAGGGTACGTAGAGTAAGGAATATCATGATCATCACAAACCAATTTAACGGAATTATTGCGAACAACAACAAGAGAGCTATTAAAATTCGCAGCAGTAATTCTAAATTGTTCTTTCAACCGTGAATACTTCTCATTGCGAGCAGTAAGACTATTTACGAGTTGATTCTTTTCAGCTTCAAGTTCTCCAATCCTTTCAGAATATCTCTTTTCGGCTCCTGCAAGTATATAACAACAAGTTAGAAATTTTAGCAAAGAAAACTAATAAAAACAAATAATTAATAAGGAAGGAAGGATGACTAACAACCTTCTCTTTCAGAAATCATGTCTTTAATTAAAGCTGCTTATTCAGTATAAAGACTAACATCTACACCTAAATTATTTCTGGCATTATCAAGAACCATCGCAGCCCAAGAAAATTCATCATCGCTATTAATAAGAAGACAAGAGCGAACTTGAGTTTCCCTCGCAAGAATATCTTTATTCTCGCGGATAAGTCTATCTCTTTCCATTTGAATGCTAAGAAGAGTTTCATGGAAATCTGCTAGGGCCTTAGTGCCATTTTTAATTGCACAATCTTTCTCGTCAATAAGATCACTATTCTTACTTCTTAATCTATTGATTTCTTCTTTTGAATCAAGATAAAGGCGTTTAAACTTATTAGTTAAACTTAAATTGAATATGTGCTTAATCTTTAAAAGATTAAGTTTGGATTTAAGTTCATCTACAGAGAGGGACCTAATTTGATCATCTGAGAAACTACTTAAAGAACTATTAAGGCGAGCAAGAAGGGTACTCTCATCTACAGGTTCGGGAAAATATTGGAGGAATATAGCCTCTTTAGTAAGACCATAAATATCTGCAAAAATGGTTGCTTGAATAAGCTGCGATAGTGTGAGAAGAATTAAAAGAGAAAAGAAATAAATCATACCATAGAGTTGTTGATTAGATTTATCAAGATCAGATATTTTTTTGCTTCAACTGAAGCTTCAGTCTCCAGCTGCTTATTTTTCCTGCGAAGCTCAGCAACTTCAACTTCTAGTTTTTCTTTATCCTGGCGAAGATTAGCAGCTTTCTTTTCATAAATAATACGTCTATTATCCAAATCAGAAGCAACAACAAAAGAAGCTCTTCCAACCTATGATATAACTATATAAGTCAAGATCTGGCAAAAATATCAATAAATACATAAAATGGATGAACAAGTAGAAACATACCAGGATGCCAAGTGAATTTAAGAGACTTGGAGTCAGCGATCTTGAAACCCCGTGAAGGGAATCATTATCAGCTAATATGGAAGCATCGCAGACTTTGGCGAGAGACTAGGATATTCCATTAATAGCTTCATCTCCATACTCATTTGGGATACCAAATGTACCATCGCCAATTTTTTTTGATAGTTGAGCCATTGCAGACTCAGAAGAAGAGGAATCCTTTATGGAAGGAATGTCATTATCAAAACCAAAATTATCATCATTATTGTCCTTGTCGAAATCAACACTTAAATTTTCTGGAATAGATTGAGGAGCTGAAGAAGAAGAGAGTTGGGTTTTTTTTCTATTTAAGGGAGGATCGTCAGATCCCTCACTGCGAGGAGCAGTAGGCTTCCCTTTGGGAGGAGCAGTAGATTTCCCCTTGCGATCAACTGAAGATTCACAGATTTCACCTTGGTTTTCGCAAGTTTTATTGGTTCTAATTCTTCGATTTTCTGCGAACACAGATGAAGATAAGAAATAGGGGCAACAATATATTGTTAAAATTCATGAAAAGATATTTCTTACTTCATCTGTGAAAGATTTAAGAGCTAAGAGAGTGCTGGGTTTCTTAAAGTTCTGGTAATTGAGTTTCATCTTGTCAATCTGGAAAAGATCGAAGTCATTTAGCGAGAATATGAAAACATAAGGAAGATGATGGATAATAATTATTCAAAAATTGGAGAGAACATACCTCTTTAGTTCTTTCAGGCCAATAGAAGACCCATGGTTGATACTCTGTAGCACTCGCAGGTAGTGCATGGGAACCAGAGATATATGGACCCTCTAAAGTTAGAGGGAAGATGAACCATTTGTCATCGCTGGAGTGGCGAGGACCTTGATTATTATTTGTATTCCAATCTATATCTAGCATAAGAACTTTATCATCAGCGATCTTATCTTTCTTCTGCAAGCGAACACCCCAGCAAGTGCTATCCCTCTTCATAGGAATTATCTTGTAGTTTTCAAAGAAGTTCTCCACAATATAATTTGCAGAGACAATTGGAACATCTTTAAATTGAGGATTCTTCGCAGATTCAGGGTAGCGAGATCCTTTATCAGCACCGCGAGAAGCATATTCAAGTAGTAATCGAATACAATCTCCACCCAGCTGATATACTGCTCGTGAGAACTTCTCGTGAGAGATTATTTGATAGAATAATGGAAGTTCCGGGTCGTAGAGAGGAATGGGAAGACCAGCTTCAAGTTGACCTAGCGATACTATAACTTTCTCGCGAGAACATTGATAATCAGTAAATAATTTGAGAGAAAGTTCGGATTTAGGGTTCTGATTTGGAATTGTGGACAAAGTAAAACCTTTGCTTTTGAGTTTTTCTCGCATCTCACCAAAAGCAGCCAAATTTTTAGCACCAACAACAACCATTTTTTAAGTATGGGAATGAAGAAAAAGGTTGAAAAATAAGAAAGAAATCACAGCGATAATAGACGCGCAATTTACGGAAGAACAGTAAACTTGTAGAGAAGTTACGGAGAGAAATAAGAAGAAAGTAAAAGAGGAAAATAAAAGAATGAAAGGAGTATTTATAGAAGAAGAGATTTCTTGAAGAATATGAATGCAATAAATGCAAAGAAAAGACATGAACGGTCAGATCGCAGCGGTTAGAGAGGACGTGTCAAAAATTTATTAAAAGAGAGAATACGTGAAAACAGCTGGCGAAGGATACAAAAACGTGTCAGAACATAGAAATGAAAAGATAAGTATTTGCGGCATTTTAAAGTTCTCATGATCTTCTCTTCTTCGCAGAAAAGACTTGAGAAGAGGCAAGATGTAGGACCAGAATATCGCTACAACACTTCTCTGCGAGATTAACAACACTTTCCAGCGAGCATCACCGCAAGTTCTTCAACTACACTTTGCGAGTTCACAAAAGTAGTCAAAAGAGTGACGTAATAGCTGACGATTGAAGAAAACATGAGAAAAGCATGTTTGTCCCGCGAGTGTTACAAAGCTTGCGATAATGAATATTATAATTACTGCAATGAGATCGCAGAGTAAATCCGAAATAAGAGGAAAGTTTAGCTGTCATCCACTATGTAATTCCTATATAAAGGATTCTGATAGATTCAGAGAGGGATGATGTATTTTTGAGAGTTGAGAAAGTCTTGAGGAGAGAGAAACTACAAGAGAAAAGTTGTATTCTTGAGTTCTTACATTTCCTGTAAACATTTATGAAAATCAAATAATAAAGTGTCGTTCTTAATCTTCAAATTTGAGTTGGTTATTAGAAATTCTTAACAAGGGTGTAGTGTAGGATTTCCTGCAACTACAGACATAATACAAGTGCGACGAAGGAGATATTAACGTGCGATTATGGTTTGTAAACACCACATCATACCTTTGAAACCTTTTGTGCTGGGGGAATATCTATTTCTAGATAAAGAGATACACCTAGATCTATGCACAATATTCTCGAGCTTTGATCGGCTATTTTAGAAACCATTAAACTCTAATTTCCAAGAATTTTAAGATATCGAGGAGAATTGTAAATTCCAAATCAAGAAGGAATTTTAGGATGTCGACATTTGCTCATCTTCTTCGTTTTTATTTCCTTCCTTCACGCGTTTGTGAAAGGGGGTTTATTTTTCCCCGTGGCAATGGATTTTTGATTTGGTGTGTGCGGGGATTCACCCCTCCCTGTGATGATACATTTTTTATTTGGTGTGCGAGGTGCTTTGCCCCGTCCAGTGGCGATGTTTTTTTTTTTTAATTTGGTGTAGCGGGACAAATACATTAAACAGGTGGAGAATATGTGCAGATTTTATTTATTTTTTCCTTTTCACTTGGTGTGCGCGGGATTTCGCTTTGCCCCATGACAATGCATTTTTGATTTGGTGTGCGCGGGGTTTCACCCGCCCTGTGGCAATGCATTTTAGATTTGGTGAGCACGGGGCTTCACCCCGCCCCGTGGGAATGTATTATTGATTTGGTGTGGCGGGGCAAATACATTAAATATGTGGTTATTTTTTCCTTTTAACTTTGAGTGCGCAGGGCTTCGCCCTGCCCCGTGGCAATGCATTTTTGATTTGGTGTGTGCTGGGCTTCACCCCACCCATTGAGATGCATTTTTTATTTGGTGTGCGCGGGTCTTCGCCCCGTCCGTGGCGATGTATTTTTTATTTGGTGTGGTGGTGAAAATACATTAAATAGGTGATGAATATGTGCATGTTTTATTTATTTTTTCCATTTATTTTCGGAGAAAATATGTAGATTTTCTTCCTCTTTATATATTAATTTGGAAAAAAGAATCCTAATATAGTAGTTACTCGATTTCCAAATTGAATTTGGACTTCCATAAAATTCCAAACATGGTAAGTTAGGTTTTCCTTTTAAGTTTGTAATTTTTAAACCAATCATACGTTTCCAAGTGTCCTCACATAAATATTGTCATGTTATGAATTCCAAATTGAATTTGGTTTCCTTTTTTAAATATTTTTCCTATTCTTTTTAAATTTAAACCAATCGTACATTGCCAAGTGTCCTCACCTAAATATTGTCATGTCATTAATTCCAAATTTCCAATTGAATTTGGTTTCCTTTTTTAAATCTTTTTTCTATTCTTTTTAAATTTAAACCAATCATACGTTGCCAAGTGTCCTCACCCAAACGATCGTTTCGCAAAACTCAAAAAATGCTTATTTCGACCAATAGGAAGCGAGGGTTTCCTCACCGTTCAACGTGGGAGTTTTATTTGTTTAGGACTTCAAGTCTTTAGATTTAAGGACAATTTTGGTCATTTATAATATTATAGAATATAGTAGAGATGCAAAAGAAAAAATTATGTATTAAAATTATGTGGGACCACAATTACTCCACATAATTTTTTTCTTTTGTATATCTACTATAACTTTACGTTAATTACTCTTGGATTATCATTCGGATTTGACTTGACTTGGGTTGTATTTAGTTGTTTTTAAAGTATAATAAATCAAAATTTGGATTGTATTTAACCTAAGTGAGAGTTGTATTTAGTCACTGCCATAAAAAAGATTGGTTAAAGGGGATAAATGAATGCTCAATAAATGAATAACCTCTCCCCAAGAGGTGATATTTTGGGAGACTTGGAAATTTTGGGAACTCAAATGAACAAGGAAAAGGCTTTCCCATTGTTCTTGGCCCCTATTTAATGTTTTATGGATGTCATGTAATCAAAATTCAAAAGTAAGTTAAACCACAGGGAATAGGTGAGGTTTGAACTTGTAAGGTTTTATAACCTTTTTTTTTTTTTTGAAACATAACCTTCTTTCTTGTTTTACTTTTTTCTTTCTGATGAAAACGAAATATTAAATTATTTTGTGTAACAAGACTATCATAATTAGAACATCTCTTCTACACGTACCGTTCAAAAAACCACACAGAAACGGTGGTTTTCCCAAACTAACCCACAAAGTACACATGTTGAATCCTTATTGGGTAATGGTGGGTCCCGACTGAATACTATGGGACCCAATAAAAAAAATCATGTCAGAGTGCGGTTTATACATTGTTTTTTCAAAAAAACTTAACGTACCGAGGGAAAAAACTCCCCCAAAACCGGGTGAGACAAAAAAGTGGGGTCCACATACCTTTAAAGGGAGCCCCTGTTAACTCCCCATTGCGCGGGGCCCACCATCATGTGAGAGACCCGGTTTTTGCTCTGTTTTTTCACGCGGTTCGTGTAGAATTGTTGTTTTTTTTATGCGGTACATTAAGACTTTTTGTAATTAGAAGGAGTGATCTAGGAACTTGAACCATGCCTATATAACCTGGACGTACAGTTTCCCCAAGAGGTGATATTTTGGGCAATAATACACTATGTACAGTTTCTCCAGGGTGAGGATACCGTGTGAGATAAGGGTGGGTCCAATTTTCCTCACCCCTATCCCGATGCTCGAGTCATTAAAGGACTGCCCTTCGATCTTCTCACGGGATTAACCCCGGTAGAAACCGTTGTCAACGTAGCATCATCCTATTTTGGGGGACCTGGAAATTTTGGGAAGTCAAATGAACAAGGAAAAGGCTTGACCATTGTTCTTGGCCCCTATTAATGTTTTATGGATATCATCAAAAGTAAGTCAAAACCATAGGGAATAGGTAAGGTTGGAACTTGTACGGTTTTATCACCATCTTTCTTGTTTTACTCTTTGCTTTTTGATGATCTAGGAACTTGAACCATGCATATCGACGAACAACAAAAAACTGATTCTTGACCTATATAACTTGAATGGAGGAAGTATCTTTCAGTTTATTAGTGGTGTCTGCTGTAGGAAATTAATGGCATTTAGGGGTTAGCTTAATTTTTATCCTAGAATTTAACTTGCTAAATATTTTTAACAAGGGGTGTAGGACCAGAATATCGCTACATCTATTCTCTGCGAGATTAACAACACTTCCCAGCGAGAATCACCGCAAGATTTTCAACAACACTTCACGAGTATCACAAAAGCCTTCAAAAGAGTGACGTAATAACTAACGATTGAAGAAAACTTGAGAAAATCATGTTTGTTCTGCGATGGTTACAAAACTTGCGAGAGTGAAAATTGTAACTATCGCAGTACAATCGCAGAATCAACCCGAAATAAGAGGAAAACTTAGCTGTCATCTACTATGTAACTACCCTATAAATATAGACCCAATGTGTCCAGAAAAGGATGATGTATTTTTGAGAGTTAAGAAAGTCTTGAGGAGAGAGAAACTTCAAGAGAATAATTGTAATCTTGAATTCTTCCATTTCTGTAAACATTTCTGAGAACAAAATAATAAAGTGTCGTTTTTAATCTTCAATTGTGAGTTGATTATAGCAAGATATTAACAAAGGTGTAGTGTGGGAAATCCTGCAACTACATTTTGGCGCCCGAAACAGGGAGAATCAAGCTAAAAAAATATCTAATTATAATTTGAAGATTCGAAGAAATTGTTAGAGTTGAAGAAATGGCTAGAAGAAGAAGAAATACATCAGAACCACCAACAACTGTAAGGAGGAGTAAAAAAATTAAAGGAGAAGAAACAAATGAATTAGGAGAATCTTCAAGGATAAGAACAAGAAGAAATAGAACAAGGATTAAAGGAGAAGATCAAATTCCACAACCTAATCAACAAACACCGATACAAAATAGAAATGTGGATTATGATAGAGTGAGTGTGCATACTTGGAGATCGGATTCAATGGAAGGTGTAGAAGACCAACAATTAAGAGATGGAGGAAGAGAAGAAAGAAATCAAGGAGTGATTGAAGGATTAATTCATGGAGAAGGAAAAAATGAAACAGCGAGTGATCCAAGACGAAGAATACAAGAGGAAAGAAGATTATAGGTAGAAAAACGTGCAAATTTAACAAGACAAAATCACGAGTTAAGAATGGAGAATTTGAGGTTACAAAATAGAAGATCAAGAAGTACTGTTAGATCGAATTCAAGATCATTAAGAGAAGAATTAAGGAAAAATTATCCAATAAGAAATGCTAGAGGAAATATTCAGGAGGAAATGCAAAATCCAAATGAAGAACAACGTCATGGAGAGGAAGAGGTAATAGAAGATCGCCATGATCCGCGTGGCGAAAATTTGGATAATAGATTTAACAACAGAAATCAAGAGGGAAGAGACAACCAAAATGATGAAGATAATCCAGAAGAGGGTAGGAGGATATTACATGGGAGAGAGATCCAAAGAAATCGAAGAATAATTGAGGAATAAATTGAGAGACATTATGCTGAACAAGCACGACTAGCTCGCGAGAGAGAAAGATTAAGGGCAAAGGTAGAAGAACCAGAATTCCAAGAGGCAGTACGGCAGAATAACCATGAAAATCGAGAAAGGAGACGTACACAAAATCGTTATAATAATAATATCTAGGAAGAGTATGATAGAATAAAAAGGAGAATAGAAAGACAGCGAAGAGAAATGATGAGAAATGAAGAAATTCGCAGAGAAGTACAGCTGCGATTGCAAGAAGAAGGTGAAGCAGAAGATCGTAGAATAAGGAATGTGGGTGTAGATGAAGACACACAAAATCTCGCAATACAAGAGGTACATGAACGCAGGAGAAGGGAAGCTGCATTAAAAAGACCGATGGAACCAAATTCGACGGCGAATGAGCAAATTTTAATAGAATTAGCAGAGATGAGGGGAATAATAAATAACAGAAGAGAAGGAGGTAGAAGGCAACTTGATGAAGCTATTGAAGAAGCTGCGAGAACTTCATTCACTCAAGAAGTACTAATAGGAATACCTCCAAAGTGCAACTTACCAGCATTAACCAGCATTTTTGATGGAACTACCTGTGCTGTAAAACATGTTAAGGTTTATGTTAGGTGTATGCTGCAATGGGAGAATCATGATGATGTATTGTGCAAGTATTTTGCATCTAGCTTAACTGGCGAGGCGCTGAAATGGTTTGAGGGATTGCCAAAAAATACTATAACTTTTTTTGATCATTTACAAGCTACATTTCTGGGAGCATATATAAGCAACAATTCATCGCGGCCAGGTATTGAAGATGTGTTTGGATTTAAACATAGGGTTGGAGAGAGTCTGAAACATTTAACCATAATATGGAAGACAATGTGAAGTGAGATGGAAGGAAGAGTAGACGAGAGATATCTTATCTTGTCTTATATCAATGTAATGTTCGCGACCAATCTGTTGTACATACAAATTTTCAGAGTCAAGAATACAATCACTATGACTGAACTACGAGAACTACAAGAAGAGTACATTGCTTTGGAGGAGAAACAAAATGAGATGGAATCATATCCAATTGCGAATACCAATTCAGTAGCAAAAAATGGGAGTTTACTTCCTAAAATGATTAACAATGTGGCGAGCAGCTCGCAAGCACAACAAGAGAAAGTGGAGACTGATAACCAGCAGAAGTTAGTAGCTATGGGAAGTTGAGATCAAGAAGAATATGAAATGGAGAAGAATTATTAAAATCGCGGTGGGAATAATAAGATTCAAAGGCTTGATCAGCCGCAAGAAACTTATGGTGGACAGAGGCAAAACAATTTCAGAAGCCAAGGAAATCAGAAGATCATATGGGAAGAAATTAAGATGCCTCCTCTAAATGCTAGTATAGAAAAAATCTGGGAAGATATCATTTTGATGGAAAATATACCATCACCATGGAATATGGGAAAATTACCACATCCTAATAATCGTAGTCAAGAATTTTGTCCTTACCATCACTTTCATGGTCACACAGTAAATGATTGCAGGAATGTCAAGAGAATAATTTTAAGGATGATCGACCAAGGAAAGCTAAACCACTTCTTAGTAGGACATCCACAATCTCAGCGATTGCCTCCAGCACCAGAAATTCGCAAGGTAAATACTGTAAAAGGAGCAGAATCATTCGTAATAGAAGTTGGGGCTAAAACAAAGAATTTGTTTTGTAATTCCATTGTACATTCACACGGAACTATAGAGGATTTCCATGATAATGTTCTAAGTAGAGTCTTCGCAAAAGACACAGATGGAAGAGAGATAATGAATATCGCGAGAGCCTCACCATTAGAAGAATGGCAGAAACAAATTATATCTTTCACTGTACAAGAAGTACCAGAACCTGGCGAGCAGCATAATAACCCATTGGTGGTAAGATTAGAGATAAATCCAAAGAAAATAGAAGAAGAAGATGAAGAAAATGGTGATGAAAATGAAGATTCTTGGGTTATCAATAGAGTTCTAATAGACACAGGCATCTCAGTTGACATACTATTTTATCATACCTATAAGACCATGGGTGGAAGAGACGAAGATATAATTCCCTCAACATATAAAATCTATGGTTTTAATGGTACTACCAATAAACCCAAAGGGGAAATTGAAATGCGGATTCCATTGAAAGGGATAACTTCCAAGATCTTGTTCTGTGTTGTTGACATTGAATCACCTTACAATGCCCTGATTGGTCGACCTTGGTTACATGGGATATTAGGTGTAGCATCTACTTTCCACCAGTGTGTTAAATTTCCCCATCCTAATGGTGTTGGAGTTATTAAGGGAGATTGGAGAGAAAGCAAGAAATGTTATGATATTGATATAAGATCTTGCGAGGAAAAAGCTGAGAAGAAGACCAATTGGAAGTACAACATCACGCAACGACAAAGATGTGAATGATTGATGATTGATTCAATAGATCAGCGAGAGGAAGATGATGACGAGCGGCTCGTAGATAAAGAAAAAACATCAAAACGTAACAAAAAAGAAGAACCAGAAAATAGTAAGTAGAAAGTAGAAAGGTAAAATGATGAAATTTAAAGCAGCTTACGAAGAATTTGTTTGAATAAAATGCAATTGAAAAGAGTACTCTGTTTGAAAGAATTGCAAAATAAAATCAAAGAAATGAAATTTTATCAGAGTTACAATACTCGCGAGAAACGCGAATAAAATTTCGCAGAGATTAATAGAATGGGACAAACCTTTATGGCATTCACCTTAGTTCGCGGATACATTTTCGTAAGAGGCAAATGTAAGACCTAATAGTGCGTCATATAAGGGGGTATCTCTTTACATGACTTGGGGATAAGGTTATACCGCTGCTGGAACCTGAGTTATGAAGATGTTGGGGTTAAAGAAAACGTATCCAGGAGAGAGAAATTGGATTTCCAACTATATAAGGTTATACCATGGTTGGACGACTGAGAATCTCTTCTAAAAAGTGCAAAGTATGACCAAGGGGCCGAGGTACACGGTTGAGCCAATGGTGCCCTGGGCGTACGAAACTACCCTGGCCATTCTTGGTAAGTCTTGGCTATGATGCACTTGGACTGAAGAAAACCCCACTTAAGGTGCAGTCTTGTAACTATAAGCCATATAGGCATAAAGTACAAGAGGCTTCGAAAACAGCTGGTTGTTGGCATTGGGAGGAGCTAGTCTTGTATGGTCAATGTGCCCTCCTTGAAGGGGCAACCAGGGGGAAGATAAGGGAGGAACCCTCCATTAGGGAGCTGATAAGTGTCTAAAGACGGCAATGTCATGGGGATTTATGATCGCAAGCACATTTAGGCCTGTTATATTGTCGTGTGACGAAAGTTATACAAAGGCAACAAGCCAAAAGAGAAAAGTTAAGATGAGATCAATGAGTTTTTACATGAAAGTGTAAAGATGTCCTGCGATTTCATCGCAAGACGGCAATGTCATAAGGTTTAATTCTTGAAAGAGAGTTTATACTTATCATATTATCGCAGAGATGTTGAAAAAATATTGATAAGACAAGATCAATGGGTCAATACATGCAAATGTAAAGACTTCCTGCGATTTTGTCGCTGAAAGAAAAAATGAGGCAAAATAAGACCTTTAATTAGGAAGGCATAATAAGACCATAAGATTATTGCGATAATGATCGTCAATATTGAGGCAAATTAAATTTGATTCACAACTAATATCTAATCTCTACTCAATTTTTTCATATTGCAGATGAATAATAGAGGCAAGTATGGGAATGCATAGAATGATGAAATTATTATTCATCCATCATATGATAAAATTGCATATATGATACATTTATACAAATAATTAAAGGATAATAATTATGATTGATTGATTATGTTGCAGAAAAAGAATTGTTTTCTAATTCATACAAATAAAAGCAAAAGAAGTTTACACATCAAGTTAGAAAAGCTTGCAGCGATGTTACGAGAAGCAAGAAATAAATATAAAAAAATTTACAACGAAGAAAAAGAGAAGAAACAAGACTAAGTAGATCCATCACCACCTTCATCAGAGCTCTTTTCTTTTTCAGATTTCTCTTCATTACCAGATTTCTCTTCTTCATCATTATCATTATTATCTCCATCTACGTCATATTTCTCTTCCTCGCCAGATAATTCTTCATCATTATCATCTTCGCTAGACTCCTCAGCTTCGCTATCAGAGATAACTAAATTTGGGGAATCAGCTAGAATTTCCTTTGCAAGATCGGGGTATGTAGAATGAGGAATACCATGATCATCACAGACTAGTTTACCAGCGTCATTACGAACACGGAGAAGGGCATTAATAAAATTTGAAGATGAGATTTTCAATTTTTCCTTCAATCCAGAATACTTTTCATTGCGAGAAGATAGATTTCCAGCGAGTTGGCTTTTCTCTTCTTCTAACTCATCAAATCTTTTACGATAGTTCTTTTCGGATGCTGCGAGCAAATGATAACAAAGTTAGTACATATAAGGATGATTCAATTAGGAAATAATTCAGGGAAATCTTAAGAGTGATAACCTTTTCTTTCAGAAATCATGTCTTTAATTAAATCCGCTTGATCAGCATGAAGACTAACATCTACACCTAAATTAGTTCTGGCGTTATCAAGAATCTTCGCAGCCCAAGCAAACTCATCATCGCTATTAATAAGGAGACGAGATCGAACTTGAGTTTCCCTCACAAGAAGATCTTCATTCTCACAGATAAGTTTATCTCTTTCCATTTGAACGTTAAGAAGAGTTTTATGAAAGTTTGCTAGGGTCTTGGAGCCGTTTTTAACAGAAAGATCCTTCTCATCAATAAGATCACTATTCCTTTTTCTTAATCTATTCAATTCTTCCTTTTAACTAAGATAAAGGTTCTTAAACTTGTTGGTTAAATTTAAATTGAACCTATGTTCAATTTTTAAGAGATTAAGTTTGGATTTAAGTTCATCAATAGAGAGAGATCTAATCCTATCATCTGAGAAGTTACTTAAAGAACTATTAAGGCAAGCAAGAAGGGTATTATCATCTACATGTTCAGGAAAGGATTGGAAGAATGTAGCCTCGTCAGTAAGACCATAAATATCTGCAAAAATGGTTGCTTGAATAAGCTGCGATAGGGTGAGAAGTATTAAAAGAGAAAAGAAATAAATCATACCATAGAGTTGTTGATTAGCTTTATCAAGATAAGAAATTTTTTGCTTGTCAACTGAAGCTTCAGTCTCTAGCTTCTTATTTCTCCTGCGAAGCTCAGCAACTTCAACTTCCAGTTTTTCTTTATCTTGGCGAAGATTAGCAGTTTTCTTTTCATAAGTGATACGCCTATTGTCTAAATCAGAAGCAATAGCAAAAGCGGATCTTCCAACCTGCGATAGAACTAGAGCTGGCAAACGGGCGGACCGGGGCTGGCTTGTTACGGGTTACACGGGTACGGGTTAACATGGGCCAAAACCCGCGGGTCGATATTCTTCACGGGTGATCATTTCTTCAACCCGTGCCCGTAACGGGTAGAACTTGTGGGTTCACGGGTTACCCGGCTTGTTTAATTAATTAAGTTAGTTTGTGGTCCCGTGGTTTAAGCATTGATCTTCAATCTCTATTAACACAAAAATCAAACTAGGATCCATTCAATTTCAACAAAAAATTCAATCACAGATTCATTCAACACAAAAATCAAGAGGTGCATCTGCATATTCATCTTCACAAGCGTCCTAACATACATCTAAGTCTGCTCTTTCTCAAAAAGCATAAAGAAACAACTGTTTCCACCATTCAATCCCCTAAAATCATTACCAATAGTTTCTCCAACTATCGAACTGAACACAATCAACATCATTTTAGAGTCTAGACCAAACCAAAAACCAGAAATCCCCAATTTCAACTTTTATTTCTGTAAATAGAAATTAGCCACCATTTGCTTCACCGATTTCCTCCATTAACAGCATCAAAGCCATCTTGGTTTTACTGCGGCTGCTTGGATGAGGCTACTTGAAATATTCATTTCGATTCAACCACTGAACTATATATATGCACCTTGTCATTCATCTAATCTTTTTTTTTTTCAATTAACTGAACTGATTTCCCCCACCTTCAATTTCAGATCCATTTCCAACTCAAACCATTTAAACCCTAACTCAATCATATCACAAACCTTAATTCCAGAACCCCATCATCCTTGTTCGAATTTTCAACTCAAACATCCATCCAAATTTCCCCCAAATCTTCATATTTTGGATTAAAAAGAAATCAAGCCATACACCTGTAGGAGCTTTCTTGTTCTTGAAATCAGTATCCCTATGGTTGTTATCAAATTGATGATTATTTATTATCCAATCAACCATTTTTCTTTAGAAATATTCAATTAGATTGAGGGGAAAAAAATGAAATCAAACAACCCAAGAGACTCTGTCTATAAACAGAACCACTGATTTCAGATTACACAAATTTTTAGTATTTTTCCCATAAATACAAAACCCAATCCTGTTCTATGTTACTCATCATAAACAATACCGAAAAAATTGTTTCGAACAGAATTCCATCCAGCAACAAAACCCAATCCTCTTCTTAGTTCGAATCTTCACAGCAAAACCTTCAAATAATTCTGCACAAAAAAAAAAGCAAAAATAATCAATCTCATCACCAGCATATTAAAAAATCGTAACAAGGACAAAGAGCATCCAGGAAAAGTCTCGGCAAATTCTATTTGGATTCGTCCACTGCGGAGAAACCTAGAGAAACTGAGAATCGCAACAATGAACAGAAGAAGAGCAGAAAGGGAAGGAGGAGAATAAGATAGAGGAAGAAGAAGAGAAAGTGAAGGAGGACTCTAGGGTTTTTCATTTTATATTTTATTTGATGGAGTTGGACACTTGGACTAAAGGTGAGGGCACGCGGCGACTGGAAGTGTTGTGGAACTACGGGTATACAAGCTGAACCCGTGAGTTTACGGTCCGGTTCAGGTTTTCCCGTTTTCCTACAAGCCAGCATTTCTCCAACCCGCGCCCGTCTTGTTTAGAAACCAGCCAAGCCGGGTGCGGGTTTTTACGGGCCGGTCCAGGCGAACTTGCGGGTTTTTGGTTTGTTTTACAGCTCTAGATAGAACTATATAAATCAATGTCTGACAAAAATATCAATAGATACACAAAAAAGATGAACAAGTAGAAACATACCAGGCTGCCAAGTGAATTTAAGAGACTTGGAGTCAGCGATCTTGAAACCCCGTGAAGGGAATCACTGTCAGCTAGTATGGGAGC
The DNA here is from genome assembly GCA_023529315.1 of Papaver bracteatum. Classification (NCBI taxonomy): domain Eukaryota; kingdom Viridiplantae; phylum Streptophyta; class Magnoliopsida; order Ranunculales; family Papaveraceae; genus Papaver; species Papaver bracteatum. Next base: position 12,519 of record JAJJWX010000477.1, on the reverse strand, counting down.
ATCGCAAGCTTTGGCGAGGGACTGGGATATTTTATTAATAGCTTCATCTCCATACTCATTTGGGATACCAAACATATTCTTGCCAAAAAATTTGGATAAATGAGCCATCGAAGAATCAGAAGAAGAAGAATTCTTTATAGAAGGGAAGCTGTTATCATTGAAATCCTCATCATTATTGTCCTTGTCAAAATCAACACTTGGATTTTCTGGAATGGTTTGAGGAGTTGAAGAAGAAGAAGGTCGGTTCTTCCTTTTCTTCAAAGGAGGATCGCCAGATTCTTCACCGCGAGGGGCAGAAGACTTCCCTTTGGGAGGAACAGTAGATTTATCCTTAGTTCTCGCGGGTTTTATTGGTTCTAGTTCTTCAATCTCCTGAGAACACAGATAAAGATAAGAAATAGGGGCTACAATATATTGTTAAAACTAATAAAACGATATTTCTTACTTCATCTGTGAAAGATTTAAGAGCTAAGAAAGTGTTGGGTTTCCTAAAAGTTTGGTAGCTGAGCTTCATTCTATCAATCTGAGAAAGATCAAAATAATTAGCGAGAATATAAAAACATGAAGAAGATAGTGAATAATAATAATGCAAAAAGTTGAGAGGATATACTTCTTTAGATCTTTCAGGCCAGTTAAAGACCCATGACTCATACTTTGGGAGATTCGCAGGTAATGGGAGAGAACCAGATATATAAGGACCTTCAAGACATAATGGAAAAATGAACCACTTGTCATCGCTAGAGTGGAGAGGACCTTGATTAGTAGATGTATTCCAATCAATATCTAGCATAAGAGCTTTATCATCAGCGACCTTTCCTTTCTTCAAGCGAACACCCCAGCAAGTGCTATCCCTCTTCATAGGGACTATTTTATAATTTTCAAAGAAGTTTTCCACGGTATAATCTGTAGAGATAATGGGAACATCTTTAAATTGAGGATTCTTCGCAGCTTCAGGGTAGCGAGATCCTTTGTCAGCACCGCAAGAAGCATATTCAAGCAGCAATCGAATACAATCTCCACCTAATTGATATATCGCTCGCGAGAATCTGTTGTTAGAAATTATTTCATAGAAGAGTGGAAGTTCTGGATCATAGAGAGAAATGGGAAGACCAGCTTCAAGTTGACCTAGCGATACTATGATTTTCACGCAAGAAGCATTGATAATCAGTGAATAATCTGAGAAAGTTCGGATTTAGGGCTCTGATTTGGAATTGAAGACAAAGTGAAACCTTTGCTTTTGAGTTTTTCTTGCATCTCTCTAAAAGCAATCAAATTTTTAGCACCAGCGGCAACCATTTTTGAGTATGGGAATGAAAGATAAGGTTGGAAAATAAGAGAAGAATCACAGCGATAACAGACGCGCAATTTACGGAAGAACAGTAAACTTGCAGAGAAATTACGGAGAGAAAGAAGAAGAAATTAAAAGAGGAAAAGAAAAGAATGAAAGAATTATTTATAGAAGAAGAAATTTCTCGAAGAAGGTGAATGCAATAAATGCTAAGAAAAGACATGAACGGTTAGATCGCAGCGGTTAGAGAGGACGTGTCGCAAATTCATTAGGAGAAAGAATGTGTGAAAACAACTGGCGAAGGATGCAGAAACATGTCAGAACAGAGATTAATGAAGAGATAAGTAGTTGCGGCATTTTAAAAGTTCTCATGATCTTCTCTTCTTCGCAGAAAATACATGAGAAGAGGCAAGATGTAGGACCAGAATATCGCTACATCTATTCTCTGCGAGATTAACAACACTTCCCAGCGAGCATCACCGTAAGATTTTCAACAACACTTCACGAGTGTCACAAAAGCCTTCAAAAGAATGACGTAATAACTGACGATTGAAGAAAACTTGAGAAAAGCATGTTTGTTCTGCGATGGTTACAAAATTTGCGAGAGTGAACATTGTAACTATCGCGGAATTAACCCAAAATAAGAGGAAAACTTAGCTGTCATCTACTATGTAACTACCCTATAAATATAGACCCAATGTGTCCAGAAAAGGATGATGTATTTTTGAGAGTTAAGAAAGTCTTGAGGAGAGAGAAACTTCAAGAGAATAATTGTAATCTTGAATTCTTCCATTTCTGTAAATATTTCTTAGAACAAAATAATAAAGTGTCGTTTTTAATCTTCAATTGTGAGTTGATTATAGCAAGATCTTAACAAGGGTGTAGTGTGGGAAATCCTGCAACTATAAGGGGAGAAGATTTTGAACAAGGGGAGGAACCTTTTTTAAAGGTCAAGTCTTAACCATATCGAACCGTTTTTTTCTCTTGTACTCAAGGGGAACACGGGGAAAAATCGGTTTGATTTGGTTGACTTGATCTTTGTGAAAGGTGGGTCTTCCTATGAAGTTCAAATTGGAAAAAGGAGAGCAATTCACACCTTCAAAGTTCACTTTTCCTTTTCTTAAGCTACTCGATTTAATCTCTTGTTTGTTATTGTCTAGCTCTAAACGTATAGTTCTTTAGTATTTTTTGTTCTTAACTTTTTCTTTTTTTTTGGTACTACGTTATAGTATGTTCTTAACAAATTCCTGGTATCTGGATTTTTTATAGGGATTTTGGAGTGCGACTTTGTGCACCAACGGTAAACCAAAGGTGAAAGTTCCCTCTCTGTATTTGCTTAAACTTTACCTCTGGTTATGTGTATTGAAGTAGTTAAATAATAGGTTTTGTTGTTTTGAAAATAGATACACCATGGGGAACTGGACACAGATTAAATTATCATTAATTCATTGATCCCTATTACATAAATTTCACCATTTCTCTTTCTTTTTTCTGTTAAGATCTCTTTCATAATCTCTTTTTCTTTTTTTTGTTGATATCATTGGCTTTTGTTAACTGGCTTTTGTTAACTAAATTATGCAATTCTTTCATAAGATCTCTTTCATTTGCGCGTTAAAATCATATATTATCCCAAATTCTGTTTTTCCTTTGTTTTTTAAGAATAAATACTTGTACTAATTAATTTTGTGTTTGTAGGTACTAAATAAAGATTGGATGAATCGAGAGGCCAAAAGAGCAAGGAAATGGTGACAATGGAAGAGAGATAACAAAGGCTCCCGCTGGAAAGCAGTGAAGAATATATTCTGTGAAGAATATTTTGCGCACCTTATTAGTAAGTGGAGATTATCTTTTGCACCTCATTCGAAAGTGAAGATTAGCAAGACTTAAAGACTAGGTATGGTCTTGAGAGCTTTGAAGTTTGAAGAATGTTTTAGCCTAGAAGAAGATCTTTAAAGAGATAATAAAACCCCAAACCCGTGTCCAATCTGAGCCGTCAGATCCGAGTCAGATGATCAACATCCAAGGCATCTCCACACTGCGCATCTCCACATAAATCCAAACACCTCCTTCGTACTTTCATATTCTCCATAACCTACAAAACCATCAGTTCATCAATCTCTCCATTCCCTCCCCGAAAAATCTCTGATCAAGAGCCATCAATCAACTTCCTAGTATCTTTCTATCTTTATCATAGCATCTTCCCCAAAACAGTAACCCTAGAAGCTATGATTGAGAGAGACATAGCTAGGGTTATCTTCAATGAAAAAAGAAAACATCAAATCAAGAATTGAAGAGCAGAATTGCAGAGGGGGTTTGTCGGAAAACACGAATTGAGTGAGTGGTTGTTCTCTAAATTATCAAATTCTAGTATTTGAGAAGAAATTGATGTACAAATAGGGCAATTGTTGTGTAAGAAATTATCGGAGTTTAGTTGGATCAATTTCTAGGTTAATATAATTTGTGTTTTGATCATCATGTTCTAAGTTCACCTGCTAGGGTTTATATGAAGCCCTAGTTTCCTGACCCGCGGAGGAGAGCAGGGGGTCCCGCTTTAGGTTTGGCTATGTGCCTGGCGGTTTTCTCTCTCGGTTTTCACCTGTATCACAGCAGGAAAAAGAAATTTCCGCTCAAATTTTTCAAAGAAAGGTAACTAGTGGAAAAAGAAGTTTCCACTTAAATATTGTCTCATTAATAGATGAGTTATCTCACAACTAAAGAGATATTTTTAAAGTTTTAATTGATTATTGTTACTATAAGAAATATATGTTGGGAAAATTGGTACCCGAGCGCAGCGGAAATCAGGATCACAATGGGAATTGGTGATTTGAACAAAATATAGAGAAATAACAAGAGAGACAGAAGATAATAAAGCGCACACACAACCACAACACAAGAATACGAGATATACATAGTTCACCTTTACAGGCTACATACATCCACAACCAAAACCACCAGAAAAATATACATTGAATCAAAAACCATTACATGCTCTTTCCACAACCCAAGAAACGACCAAAGAGTTTAACAAGACATATTGTTGAAACAAAAACTCTTAACATACCGTTCCCATGGACAACACTAAAACAACTAGACACAAACCAAACCCTTAACCGGGACCCCCTGCTATCCTCCGCGGGCCCACCGGGACCCACGCTAAAAAATGTGAGAGATAAAGCAAATGTTGTTTTTGGGTTGTCGAGCAGGGCGGTACGTCTAGAAGGGTTGTTGTTGAAACAATTGCTGAAAATATCCTGCAAAACAATCATAAAACCAAACAAACAAAAATGTTATGGCTTAGTCATGACCAAGTCGCTCTTTAAGACGTTTCACGGCTCTGCCCAAGATTGTGCAAGCAGTTTTTCCATGTCGCGTCGTCCCCAGGATAAAACAGCCGAGTTCAAACTCTTACACAATCACTCTTGCACGATGAGAGGATGAGAAACTTTTACACTTCATTCTTGCTCAGAAACTCTCTTAGAAAAACCAAGGACGATCGCACCCATGTTTATCTTTATGAAAAAATCATTTTTCTTTTAAACTCAAAAGACATAAAAAATGAAAAGCTCTCACCCTAGAGAAAAAAAGTTTCAACAACTCTAAAAATTATTTTAGATGAAGGGGAAGGGATTTTTTCTAGTACCAAAATAGATGAAGGTTTCCATGATTTTCACACTTTCTTTCTAATTTGATCCTGCATTGGAATCAACCACTAGAAATAATGAACAAAAAACTTGGAGATTTAAATATTTTAACAATTAATATTAAGGGATATATATGGAAACAAATTAATCTCTTTTTATTTTCTTAATCTACGTGAAAACACCTTCCCCTTCATCTAAAATAGGACGGAGTGAGTATGATTTTTCTAGTCAAGGTTTCAATAGAGTTTAATGAGAAATTGTTAAAGTGCAATTAACACCATTAACGACATTATTAAAGTATAAAACGATCAAAATCAATTATAACAAAAATTAGTTTTCATTTAAGAAGAATTTTATTGTTAGTTTGTTACCAAAAATATTTTAATTGGGAAATAAATTTATGTTTTAATTATATATTCCCAACACATACCCGAGAGCACCATCGAAGAAACCATAAAAAAATAAAAAAAAACCTCTCTAGCATATAGCCGATTTTTGTTTTAGGATTCTGACGAAGTCTATATATATGTGTGTGTGGTCAGGGGTATTGGATTCTCACGTTCCAAGTTTTTTAGTATGCTTCTCTTTTCTCTTCTCGTAAAAGATTTTCTTAGCTTCTTGCAACAGTTTATTGATTTATCATGTCGACTTCAAAGATGGTAACCTTGAAGAGTTCTGATGGAGAAGACTTTGTGGTTGAAAAATCTATTGCTCTTCATTCTCAGACCATTAAGCATATGATCGAAGATGGTTGTGCTGATAACGGAATACCTTTACTCAATATAACAAGCAAGATTTTGGCTAAAGTTATTGAATATTGCAGGATACATGACGATCATGTCGATGAAAAAGAGAAAGAAGAGCTCAAGAACTGGGATGTTGAGTTTGTTAAGGTTGATCAACCTGTATTGTTCGATCTTATTTTGGCTGCAAATTTTCTGAATATTAAGAATTTGTTGGATTTTACTTGCCAGACAGTTGCTGATATGATCAAGGGAAAGACCCCAGAGGTGATCCGTAAGACATTTAACATCGAGAAGGACTTCACCCTTGAGGAAGAGCACGAGGTCAGGAGGGAGAACCAGTGGGCTTTCACCATTGGTAACTGTTAGTTAATGTCAAGTTTACATTTGCACTTGAACTAATATGTTAGTTCATGTGAAGACTATATTTAGCACCTATGTTATTTCATGTGAAGACTATATTTAGCACCTGAAGTAATGTAAGAAGTATGTGAAAAATAATGTTCTGCCTATCTCTAATACTATAGTAATATTAGTTTATCGAAATATCGCGATGTAAACTAATTTATTAGATACTAATCTTTGGTGGAAGCATTTTTCATATTTAATTGTAACTAATGGTGTAACCGATCAGGGGATATCAGGTAGAAATGTTTCATAGGTTTCTCAACAGTCAACTCTAATGTCATACCAATAAAAAAAAAACGAAAATGCTTCCCCTCCCCCACTCGTGTCCCCCAATCATGTCCACCATCAGGTGTCGTGTAAGTAGGGGTTTGATGCCACATAAAGGGCCCCCTTCTAATCCCAATCCAAGGGACTAAAATTCGACACTTAATGTGGGAAATGGGTGTTACATCGTGCACAAATAATATTGTGGTTCACAAATAAAAAATCACGTGGAATATCGTGCAAAGGGCAGTTTTCACTTTAAAAACCATATTAGTATTACAATATTATTCTTTTTTTTTCTAATACAAAATCAGGTTTTGCATCCTTTGTAAATGCAAATTAACTAAATTCTAGGGAAAATTGGTAATTTGCACGAAAATTGACTGTAATCTTAGTCTACTCCTTGTAGGTGTCCAAACGATTAGACGAGACGGGACTAGACCCCTTCCAAGCAAGCCTCTATTCATTATGATGCTAGAATCATTCCCCTCTTTACCCTTAAGATTGTGACACATATTGTCCAAATTTTGGACTAGTTGTAGCAAGGTCGGTATTTTACTAATTCTTTCTTTGGCCTCCCTCCTGAAATATGCGCGATTTTTACGTCTCGAATGAGGAGTCGGCGAACTAAATCGGCCAACAATGCTCCCGTGAAAGACTGACCCAGTTGTTATTGGGCTTTTGAATAGCATATTGCATGGCCAAATTAACCTTCACCTTTGTTTTTCCAAAAAGGCAAAAATCTTTGGGAGGGAGTCGAACCACTGAGTCACTGACGTATTACTCCTCTTGGTGGCTCTCTTCCACTGAGCTAATGATTCTGTTGAGCTGACTTTTACATTTATTCTGTATATGAAGTAATTTATAGACACATATCACATCTTCTCCACCATACTTAAACTTTTCTTTCTATTAATATATATGCCAACTTTTGTGTACCGAACTCATATCTCTAAAACGAATTATACACATAGTATGCCGTTCCGTATTACTGCCATATCACGAACCATTGACCGAATTTTTAACCGAATTTGACTTTCAAAAATCCGTATAATACCCGTACATATCCCGTACCGTGCGTCTCCCGTACCCCGAATTGCTAACTAGGTCTGTAGTAAGGTGTCTATATTGACGAGATATTACGCATCCACAAGCTAAAAGATGTTAATTAATCGATATGTATAAAAGATGTTGTAATAATAAAAAAAATTACTTCTTTATCTCAAATAATTATCCATAAGTATTTTGTTTGATCATAAATTTGAGTAGGGATCCCCTCACACTTTTATTATCACACTATCTCACACGTTCGGCATCATTTTTGTGTATAAAAACTAAACCGTAATGGATTTAAACAATTGGAAATTGTTGGTCATAACCGTATTTAAACCATTTAAATTTTTGGTCGATCCATAACTATAATCAAAAACATACAATGTATCTATAAACCCTAATTAACCTAATAACAACTAAATATATGTTACAATTTCATTTTAATATATAAAAAAGTTTTTAATTTTCTTATTAGTAATTATTAATTTATACTCCCTCCGTCCCACTATTAGATGACCTAGTTGAAGTTTGCACGTATTAAGGCAAAGAATGAAATGAGTGTTTTTAAGTATTTTTTACAACTATAACCTTATGGATAATAACTTGTAAAATTTAGAAATCAATGAGTATCTCTCAAACTATACCGTAGATTTTCGTGAACTTTGTATCATTGAAAATTATTTTAAAACACATACGAAACTAATATCGCAGGAAACAAACCTTTTTTTTTAAAGGGACATTTTATAAAGTACCCCTATTTTGAAATGTACACTTCAAAAGTACCCCCATTTTTTACAAATTTTCTAAAGTACCCAGTTTTATTCAAAAGGAAAATTCCATCCAGTTTTGCTAGGTAGCAGTTATCTTTCTAATGAAAAGTCATATTTACCCCTGAACTACATCTCCTTGGTAGAGAGGATAAATGATTCGACGAACCTGAAAGAGGGTGTTACGATCCTGAACTAGGCTCAACGAACCTGAAAGTGGTGTAACGACCCTGAACCAGACTCAACTAACCGGAAAAATATTGTAGAAAATTGATTCTCCACCAACAGTGTAGTTGCAGGAATTCCCACACTACACCCTTGTTAAGATTCTATAGAAATCTATTGGAAATCAATTAAACTTCAAAGATTTAAATGACACTTTACTATTCAAATTTCAGAAATGTTTACAGAATTGGAAGAAACCAAGATTACAAATATTCTATTGAAGTTTCTCTCTCCTCAAGACTCTTTCAACTCTCAAAAATACATCATCCTTCTCTGGATCTATTGAGCCCTTTATATAGGGATTTACATAATGGATGACAGCTAAGCTTTTCTCCTATTTCAGATCCATTCTGCGATCTCATCGCGATCGCTACAATATTCTCTATCGCAAGAATGATGATCGTCGCAGGATCAACATATTCTTCTTTTATTTCTTCCATCGTCAGTTTCTTTTGGATATTCTGTGACGCTCGTGAAACGTTGTTAAAGAATTGGCAGTGACGCTCGCAGAAATGTTGTTAATATCGAAGGAATAACGTTGTAGCGATATTCTGGTCCTACATCTTGCCTCTTCTCATGTCTTTTCTGCGAAGAAGAGAAGATCATGAGAACTTTTTTTAAAATGCCATAACTGCTTATCTTTTCAGACTTCTCCATTCTGACATGTTTCTACGTCCTTCGCCAGCTGTTTTCATGAATTCTTTCTTCCAATAAATTTTTGACACGTCTCCTCTAACTGCTGCGATCTGACTACCCACGTCTTTTCTTTGCAATAATTGCCTTCATCTTCTTTGAGAAATTTCTTCTTCTATAAATACTCTTCTCATTCCTTTCCTTTTTCTCTTTTATTTTCTTCTTCTTTCTCTCCATACCCTCTCTGCAAATTCTTCCGTGAATTGCGCTTCTGTTACTGCTGTGATTTCTTTATTCTTTTCAACCTTTTCTTTCATTCCCATACTCAAAAATGGTTGATGTTGGTACTAAAAACTTGAAGTCCTTTAATGAGATGCGCGAGAAACTCAAAATTAAAGGTTTTAACTTGTCTTTAATTCCTAATCAGGATTCTAGATCTGAACTTTCTCTTAAATTATTTACTAATGATCAATGTTCTCGCGAAAAAGTCATAGTATCGCTAGGTCAACTTGAAGCTGGTCTTCCCCTTCCTCTCTATGAACCAAAACTCCCATTATTCTACCAAATAATATCTGATGAGAGGTTTTCGCGAGGAATATATCAATTAGGTGGAGATTGCATTAGATTGCTACTTGAATATGCTTCTCGTCGTGCTGGTAAAGGATCGCGCTATTCTGAAGATGCTCAAAATCCTCTTTACAAACATATTCCAATTAACCCTGCATATTTAACTGTAGAAAACGTTTTCAAAAATTACAAGATACTCCCTATGAAGAGGGATAACACCTGCTGGGGTGTTCGTCTGAAGAAACTCGCTGTCGAAGAAGCTCTCATGCTAGATATTGACTTTCATACGAAAACCAATCATGGCCCTCGCCATTCTAGCGATGACAAGTGGTTTATTTTTCCGTTGTGTCTCGAAGGTCCTTATATTTCTAGTTCTCGCGAACTTCCCGCGAATCTTGCAGAATATCAACCTTGGGTCTTTAATTGGCCTGAACAAGCTAAAGAGGTATAATCTCTCTGATATTTTGTATAATTATGATCCTTTATTCTCCTTCCATTTTCACATTCTTGATATCGCTAAATGACTTATATCTTTTCCATATTGACAGGATGAAACTCAGTTATAAAATTTTTAGGAAGCCCAGCACTTTCTTAGCTCTCAAATCCTTCACGGATGAAGTAAGAAATATCTTCTCGTAAGTTTTAACAATATAATGTTGCCCCTATTTCTTATCTTCATCTGTGCTCGCAGGAAATCGAAGAACTAGAGCCAATAAAAACTGTGAGAACTAAAGAGAAATCTTTAAAGGACAAATCATCTGTTCCTCCAAAAGGGAAGTCTTCTGCCCCTCGCGGTGGAGGATCTGGCGATCAAGATAAATCTATTGTTCATCCCGAAGGGAAACTTTCTTCTCCTCGTGGTGAAGAATCTGGCGATCCTCCTTTGAAGAAAAGGAAAACCCATCCCTCTTCTTCTTCAACTCCTCAACCCATTCCAGAAAATCCGAGTGTTGAATTTGATAAGGATAATGATGATGAAGATTTTAAAAATAATTATTCTGGATGCCCTTCTATAAAGAACTCTTCTTCATATGATTCTTCAATGACCCATTTATCTAAAAATTTTGGCGATATTTCCCACAGCATAACTTGTAATGATGAGGATGAAGTTATTAACAAGACATCCCAAGCTCTTGCTAAAGTTTGCGATGCCCCTATTCTGGCGGATAATGATTCTCTCCAAGGAATCTCAAGATTGCTGACTCCCAGTCTCTTGAATTCTCTTGGTACCCTGGTATGTTTTACTTCTTCAATTTGTTTATGTATTTACTCAATCGCTAGATTCTTAATTTATATTATTATCTCACAGATTGGAAGAGCTTCCTTTGCTGTTGCTTCTGATTTAGATAAGAGATGCGCCAACTATGAAAAGAAGGATGCTAAATTTCGCCAGGATAAAGAAAAATTAGAATCTGAAGTTGCTGAGCTCCATAAGAAGAATAAACAATTGGAGGTTGAAGCTTCAGTTGATAAACAAAAGATCTCTGATCTTGACAAAGCTAACCAGAAACTATATGGTATTACTTATTTCCCTTTTTCTTTTAACTCTCCTTATTCAATCGCGGCTTATTCAAGCACCCACTTTTAACTTGCAGATATTTATGGTCTCACTGACGAGGCTACATTCTTTCAATCTTTCCCTGAACCTGTTGATGATAATACTCTTATTGCTAGCCTTAATAACTCTTTAAGTAACTTCTCAGATAATAATATTGAATCCCTTTCCATAGATGAACTAAAATCCAAACTTAATCTCTTAAAAATTGAACACAGATTCAATTTAGGTTTGACCAATAAATATAAGCGCCTTCATCTTGATTCAAACAAAGAAATAAATAGATTAAGAAAAATGAATAGTGATCTTATTGACGAGAAGGATCTTGCTGTTAAAAAGGGTTCCAAGACTTTAGCTGACTTCCATAAGACTCTTCTTAACGTTCAAATGGAAAAAGATAAGCTTGTCCGCGAGAATGAAGATATTCTTGCGAGGGAAACTCAAGTTCGATCTCGTCTTCTTATAAATAGCGATAATGAGTTTTCTTGGGCTGCGAAGATTCTTGATAATGCCAGGAATGATTTAGGTGTAAATGTTAGCCTTCAAGTTGAACAGGCGGCTTTAATTAGGGATATGATTTCTGAAAGAGAAGGTTGTTAGTTGTTCTTCCTCTCGATATTTTCTTATTTTCATTATTCTTCTCTACAAAATTTCTAACTTGTTGTCATATTCTTGCAGGAGCTGAAAAAAGATATCTTGACAGAATTGAGGAACTTGAAAATGAGAAGAATCAGCTCGCGAATACCCTTGCTGCTCGCAATAATAAATATTCATGATTGAAGGAGCAATTGGACATTACTACTGCGAATTTCAATAGATCTCTCATTATTGTTCGTAATGATTCTGTTAGGTTGGTTTGCAGTGATCATGGAATTTACCCTTCTATATATTCTGATCTTGCAAAGGAAATCCCCGCACAAATCCCAAGTCTTGATATTTCTGACAGCGAGGCTGGGGATTCTGACGAGGATGAAGATAATAATAATAATGACGAAGGAGAAAAGTCTAGTGGAGAAGAAGAATCTGATAAGAATGAAGATAGCGATGATGAAATGGAGAAATCTGGCGATGAAAAGAAATCTGACAAAGTGGATGGCGATGAATCTAGCTAGTTCTTCTTCTTCCCTCTATCTTCTTTGTATATTTATTTTCTTCTTTCTGTAACATTGCTGCGAGTGTAGTACCAGAATATCGCCACAACGATATTCTCGTGATAAGAACAACGCTTTTACGAGAAGGTCAAATATTCCTATAAGTATAAATGACATTGTTCACGAGAGTGTCGTGAGGATTCTTCAGCGACATTTGGCGAGCATCACAGGGAAGCATCATAATAGCTGACAATTGAAGATACATGTTATGAGAGTGTTGTTTC